>CAKAKR010033242.1:0-16212 GCA_916700685.1 Adelosebastes latens
TCCTCTCCTCTCCTCTCCTCTTGTTTCCCATCCTCCTCTCCTCTCCTCTCCTATCCTCTCCTCTTGTTTCCCATCCTCCTCTCCTCCCTAAGGTAGCAGCCCGCAGAGGGAGCTGACCTATAACAGAAAGCCAGTTATGTTTGAGAGAAATACCCAAGTAGCAGGTTGAGAGGCAGCGAGATGCCAGTTGGGGCTGCCGGGTAGCTGGAGTGATTGCTTTTCACTTCTTATCGCCACACCAGCAGGTGTCTAAGACGCGCTGTACTGCGGCACTCTGAGGGGATTCACAATTATAACACCCTGGCCACCAGCTCATCTGCCACACCACACACACACACACAACTCCCATCACCACCTCACCTCCACCTCCACCCATCCATCCATCTGCGCTTCTTCTCTTACTCTCTTCACATTGGGTGAAATCCTGCTTATTTAGGAATCTTGTTATGGCCTCACTCCTCCAAACACCTGCACAGGCTCTGATAAGAATCCTTATCTGCTCAGCCTCAAGTCTCTTCTCTGCACCCAGGCAGGGCAGGAGGGCCCTACAGCTGGAGTTGAGAGTATACAACGCCACCATGGGTGGCCACATATTGTGTCTGGTGCGTCATGTTGGAAAAAGCTTTGGAAGCACGAGGAAGAAGGCAGCTGTGGAGCGACGTGTTAAATCATCTGCTGTGGTGAAGTTTTCCTATTTAAAGACTCTGGTGTGCTGCCTGCAGTACAATGTCTCATATGCAGAATCACCCCTTTATGCCGTTCTCCCATCTTTGTAATTACACATGAGGAATGAGAGGAGACATCTGCATGCCAGCACTCTGAGGAGAGGAGGAAGGAGATAACAAAGGGCAGAGCAGCTTCTCACAAAGACTTTCCAATTTGCAGCTTGCAGCTGTTTCTCTTCAGAGAGCTTGTCGAACGGCTCCGTCCTCATCTCAGCCTGAAAGTGGCTCACAATCCAAACGCTGATTTCCTAGCCGACGCTGATTGGAGGCCAACGCTTGGCAAACGATTTCCTCCTTTTGTAAAGATGTGTTGACTGTGTCTGAGCCTGACTCTTCTTCTCCATTAACAGGTGCACAGACGTGGCTATGATAAGAGACTGATCATTTAGCGATGACAGCTGTACTCACACACACATCACCTCATGTGGGTCTTTTCGCATTCGTCTTCATTGCCACTATATTGACTCAAGTGTTGGAAACGGTGCGCACGTGACTGTGTACAAACATTGAGCAGTTTGTGCATTGTGTTTCCTGACATTTCCCCACCGTTGTTTTCCCCCTTTGTGCATATGCTGCACAGGATTGAAAAACCAAATGAGCCTAATGGATCCACAAGGCATGGCACCGCGACCCGTAAATTAAGTCCCACAGATGTGCTTCTGTAGATTAATCTTCACGCTCCTGAGCAATTATTCTGGCAGTGACGCTGAGGCATGAGGTTGATTTGAAACAATTACAGCCCGGGTTGGGCAAAATTAGCCCATTTATTTCACAAAGGCCGCTGCTGATTGAGAGCGAGGGCATTTTAAAGAGCAACCAAGGGGTAATTGTTTTTTGCATCGTTCTTCCGCCAACCTTTTAACCTGAGCATGGACGCTAAAGGGTTAAATTCTTTCACGTAAATTGTTTAGCTTTCAGTCAACAAAGATTTTAGTCATTAGTCGACTTTTGTAAGCATAAAATTCTCTTTGAATTCTCTTTGAATTGCTACTGTTTGTTTTTCTTGGTGTTATCTGCGTTATAGAATTAACTAATTTATGCATTACCACTGTGCTAACCTTCACAGCTGGAGGACTTTTATCACCACAGTCGTATTTCTGTGCCATAACTGCGTTTCATTTCCTCAAATAATATAAGAGCTGTCTCCCACTCCCTTGCTATGTGTTAAAAGGTAGAAAAGAAATACTTGGCCCTACAGCGAGGACTTAAAAAGAACAGGAAAGCTTTGCCTTTTTTTATAGCCAGTACACATTTCCATTAAGAGTTTTAATTGGCCGTAGACACATGCCTGAAAGCGAAATTCAAATTGGCTGTGTTATAAGAAACGTCTAAAACAAAGAACCCTGGAAAGAGGGAATGAGTGAGGAAAGCGTCATTTTTGTGAAAAACAAATTCAGGTGGAATTGGAGGAGATGATCAGCAGGCCATTTGATGGCAAGAAAGAAAAAAAAAATCAGCTCTAGAAGGCAATTTACTGGCTCGCTGCAAACACAACGTGCTTAGCAGGAGCTCTTTTGCATAACAATGAATGTAATAACACACAAGTAATGTACAGTGCAATGCTCTCTGCAAGCAGTTTGCTAGTGTCGTTTATATAAATAAAGGGAATGCTCTCGCCTGCGAATCTCAGAATACTTGCAGATAAATGAATCATTAATTGTAGAGAGCTTTTCTCCCGTGTGTGTGTGTGTGTGTTGTGATACACGATTCGAAGAAATCCAGGAGAGGATAGTTCCACTGTGTTCAGCTACAACTTCATTTTCATGTCACATTCGTCACAGCCTCGTAGCCTCCCTCATGTCTGTGCGAGTGTTTTCATCTCTTGCTCCTCTCAACTCATCAGCGGAGGAGTTAAAATTAGAAAGCAACCTCTGTCTTGTGCTTATTTTCTCCTGTTCACCACTTCCGCCGTCTCTCAGAGATCCAACCAGCCCGGCTCGCCCACCATATCTAATCAGTTTCTAATGACTTGTCACAGTTGGCATGACGGCTGTGTGACGCTTGGTTGACCAGCCTGATATTTATTCATGTAAAAAACGATGTTGCACTTAATGTCACTTCCACAAATGACTCAATTTGCTGAGGAAATGAACCTCGTCTGAGTTCCTGTCACTCTTGCAGAATTCCTGTAGCCCTGCTGGGTTTTTGCATATGTGTGGGCGCCGCTTTTTGAATTAGTTTATATTTGTTTTTTTCACACTGCAAGATGGTTATGCTAGTTATGATAATGAAAGTGGAGACGATGCCAGCGCCGACTCTCTTCAGACAGATGTTTAAACTGTTTGTCATAGTTTGATCATCTCCCACCTTTTCAACAGTGTTATAAAAGTTAGTTTTTACCCAGAGGGAAAGGTCCGACAGCTGTCATTATCTCTGTAATGCAAAGGGAGGAGATTAAGAAAAGTGTGGGTGACTTATTAAAGCTGCTCCCCCTAAGGCTTGAAAGCAAATAAAAATTTATTTTCCGGTTTTCTTTCTTTGCTGTTTATCGTCACGTTGAAGTTCTGCATGCAGCTGCTGCTTCTGCAGAGCGATGGCTGGCCATCGGCACCATCTGCATAGATTAATGTGTTTGATATTTCCCTTCTCCTCCTCCTTTTTCCTGCGTAGCGGCAGGAATCGGTAGCATCTCTGTTGCCCGCCCGTAGCCGTCTGCCTCGTAGGGCCTCACAGTGGGGAAGCTGAGCAATTTGTTTCTGGGTGGCTCCGGGCTTATCGTCTCAGCTTGACAGATGGGCCTTGCCTCTGCTCAGGTTGGGTTCGGCAGCAAAGCGCTGTTCGCTGCTTGCCTGACAGAACTCATTATAGACACTCCCCGGGAGAAGAAGCATCTCCACGAGGTCCTGTTACCTCCGCTGGACTGCCACGACTCACTACTGAGCCAGACAACATAGACCCAAACACACTGCTGACAGCTTTTTCATAGTTTGAAGTAAAATGTTAAATTTAGGAATTATTTGTTCAAAATGTTTCTTATCTGTTAACCATTTAATGTCTTCACTAAGATAAAAAAAAAAACCCATTGGAATTGGAATTTGATTTCCTTTGGGCCACAATAACAATTAATGTTTGTTTTTTTAACAGTCCCCACAGTTTTTTTTTATATAGGCCTCTACGGTTATCCATGTACTGTTTATTATGCTAGTAATAGGTTAGTATAACAGCATACGTCAACTTGTTACCATGGAATTGATAATATTACCAGTACTAGTATTATTTCCATGTATTTCTTCTAGATGTTTACCATATTATACGTGGTATATATATTATACGTTTACCATACCATACAGTAGGCTACTTTGAATATATCTCAGAAATGGGGAAAAATCATACTGATATAATTTTTTCATAAAATATATAATGGAATAACATTAAATATATGATATTAACCAACCCTCGTCACGTCTGGAGTGACTTTTTTTGTTGCTAACTTCCTGTACGTTTTTTAGCATAACATACCTAAACGGGTAGGTAAAGTGGTAGAGAAAGCTCAGTCAGGTTGAGAAAAACATTTTTCAATAAGATATAGTGACTCAAAATGTGCTCTACCCAACAGTCGAGCAGAACATTTCAAAAAAGCAACTATTAATGTGAAGATGTAACATTATAATAGTAAGAAAAGAGATGGTAATTTCAGGGTCATGTTGACCTCACCTCCCTCACTGTACAGTACTTCTCGTAATTGAATTTTAACCTTGTTGTTTGTGCCAGTAACAGGCAAAGGTTGATATCTTCCTGTGATGAGGAAGCATCACAGCTCAAGCCAGAGGCTGAATATTGATCTTATTTAAACTTCAATGTCAGAGCGTGTTTTATTCATTAGTTTTAAATTAGCCTCTATATAATCAGCCCAGTCACATGAAAAGGCGTGTGAAAAAACACAATAATGCAAGGCAAAAGCGTGTAATAAGAACGCCGTTCTTGATTTAGGCGTATCATTTGTACGCCATTTAGTTGGCACCGACTCCAATCAAAATGCATCCGCGTAAATAAGCTACGCTCAGAGCTAGTGATGTACAATGAAAAGTGAGAGAGACTTCTTATGGCGGGTTGATAGATCCAACAAACACAGGACTTTCAACCAGGAGACAGGTGTTTTGTTTTGTAAGCTACATTAGTGACATGTTTTTTAGTGGCATTTGTGATTATGTTACGTTGTTTCCATATGTATTTTACTTAGTTTACGTACTTATTTTAAGGCCAACCATGATGCTTTTCCTAAACCTAACTAAGTGATTTTGTTGCCTAGACCTAAGTGAGCACCTTCATACATGTGTGTCACACCTCGACGAGGCAAAACATGACACTGACACGCTATCCTTTGGTGGACAGACGTGTCTATTACGCGCTTTGGCGTGATATCGGGTTTATATAATATAATTATCCACACTGTGATGGAGCTGCATGAGGGCTAAATCTGCTTATAAATCTCCTGCACACTTATCTCACGTCATACTTCGTCTCATTTTGTCGTCTGTGATTAACAAACGCACTAAAGCGATGATATACCCGAGCCAGCAGGAGAGCAGAAGCCTGACTGAATTCAGGTGAGATTTTGGGGGGTTGACTGAACTCAACTCAACAGATTTTGTCTGACTTTGTATAATTCCTCTAAAACTGCATGTGAATGAAAAGTTATGAAGTCATCTTC
Source organism: Adelosebastes latens (assembly GCA_916700685.1). Classification (NCBI taxonomy): domain Eukaryota; kingdom Metazoa; phylum Chordata; class Actinopteri; order Perciformes; family Sebastidae; genus Adelosebastes; species Adelosebastes latens. The sequence continues at coordinate 5,377 of CAKAKR010033242.1, forward strand.
CTCCCTGAGAGTGCTCTATTTTCAGTCGTGGGGCAAACTGTGCTTAGCCTTGCATATAATCAGGCCACATGGAGCAATCTGCCACCTCCTGCAATCCAGGGAAAAGGAGGAGAAAGGAGGGCAGAACTACATATGAGAGACTTTTTTTTAAGCGCAGATTAACTTAAAATAGGGTCACAGAAAGTAAGTAAGAGATTAAATATAATCCTCATAAGAAAAATCTTCACAATGTTATTAGAGATTGACTCCAGGATCTCTACTGGAAATATCTCAGCGGCAACATTTTTATATCATGTCGATTTTTTTTCCTCTTCTGCTAGCTCTTCTCCCCTCGCTCTGCTCAAATATTCCTTGCACATATTTACCAAATAAACTGTATCTGCCTGCTGCACACACATCGGAATACAAACTGTCATGTGCAGCACACGCAGTCATCAACTTACACACCCCAGTACACAATATACAGTCACAGTGCAGCCGGCACGGCATGCCAAGTGACCCAGAAAAAAAAGCGAAAATGTGATTCAAATAAACAACTTTAAAGGCTTTAAGGTAAGGTGAAGAAACGAGAGAGGGAGAGGAGGGAAGATGAAATGAAAGGGCGCTTAGTAGAAATTTAAAATTGCATGCTGTTGAGAATAGTTTACGTTTCTTTGCTGAAACGGGAAAGTGGTTTGCAGACATAAAAGTCTCCTAAAAGGTCACTTTGAATGCAGCTAGAATAATGCATTTATTGGGCCACTTTCCAGGTTTGCCTCTCATATAGAATAACGGCGTATGCATCATGATGAGATCATATCTGCAGCTGTAGAGACACATATAATTCTCGCCTGTTTCATGCAACTGAACCAATCAAATTGGCTTATTTGGGGGGTAATTGAAGTTCTTTTATCATCTCTGCACCATTTCATCTAATCAGTCCGGTAGCATCTTATCTAAAACTCAGGTTTGCAGATTATCATCAAATTTTAAGGAGGAGTGTGAGAACAGAAGTGAGGGAGATATGGCTGGGGACGGAGAGGAATAAAAAGCATCAGTTTTTAATTAAAACTGATTGTGGTTAATGCTCTCCGTCCGTGCTATAATGGTTCCCACGGTGGCCCTCACACCACCTCCTGATCAAGCGGGAGCTAATTGGCTGTTAAGAGTCACTTTTCTCAGCCTCCCTCTTTGTCTCTCTCTCTGTGTGTCTCTCAGTGGAGTACATTTGGACATCCAGAGGCAGTGCAATGTCATTTCATGCCCTCGAATGGCCGTGAGTCTCTAATACACCATGAGGCCAATTTACAATTTCCAGGCGCGGCGCGTGTGAGGCAGCCATTTGTATGCATAGCATGTCTTGGGTTATTTCATACCTCGCTCGAAAAAGAGCCTCTGTAGGTTGCGTTATTGTAACTAAAAGGCTCCAGCTCTATATTTATGCACATGGTTGTAGTTGCCGGCTCTTCCTCTCCCTGTCGGATCCAGTCCCATCAGAGGCAGGGCAGCGGCTGCTGGGAAGTTGGCGGGGTGGCTGGGGGATGGTGAAACAGCGTGGCAACAGTGTGGCAGATGCACAATGAGCATCATCGCGTTATGACTCTGAGTGTGTGTGTCAGGACTCGAGTGTGTGCACATTTGGTGCTGGCATATGAGGACCGCGCTAAACATCATCAAAAAGAGAGGTTGTTATGTGTACTTGGCAAGCGACGAAAGACTCATCCACATGGTGCAGAGTGATTATGCTCATATTGCGCCTGCACTTAGTGCTCATCATTTCACCGGTCAGCAATTTCCCTTGCAAATTCCCTGTTCAACATATTCAAGTTTAGATGTGCAGATATTCATTATCACAGCTGGATAATCAGATCAGAGGCCTGATGGCGAAGGTCTAACTGACAGTCCAACTGTTACTCAGCGGGCAGGCACTCGCAGCTGAGCAGCAGAGATGTGGTGCATAATGCCCTTAAATTCTGCAGAAATCAACAGCTCTTACCCCACTGATCCCACAATCACTCTTCTCTACTACAAAGAAAAAAAACACAAAACCAGAGACAAAGCCAACTCCATCTCTGGTGTATTCTTTTAAAATGTTCTTACACAAACGATTTCATCATGCTTTCTTTTCTGCTCCTTAAGAAACTGCATAATACAAGTAATTCTCTCTCTGAGTTTCCCTTCTTTGTTGTGGTTGTTGAAGGACTTAGCAGCAGCAGTAGTCTTGTACGTTATTTTACCTCAACACAGCAGCCTTTTGTCTTTTTATACCAACAGTGTAGCCAAAGTCATACATGTCCTTGGGGGGTCCACAAGGGTGCACATCGCTAGCAGCGGTACAGTGTCCTTGTTTTTTCTGTCTCTGTGCGCCAGAAATGACGACAAAGAGAGTTCTGCCATACTGGAGTCAAGAACTATTGAAACTAGGTGTTGCAAAAATATAATGAAGTATGATTTTTTGGGAGGTGAAAAATTTGAAAACATTTCCAAAAAATACATTTTTCCTGTTCGAAAGTTTGAAGCCCAAAAAACAGGAAATGAACAGCCGTCTCCGAAGTTATGTTGACCCAACCCTGACCTCCTCTCTACGTGGACTTTGTTGCTCTATAGTAACCCCACCTTACTCCCTCCTTTGCTCTCGTCATAATGACTATGGCCGCTAGAGGGCTTTGTCACTTGAACATAAACACCATAGACTGTATAGAGAGGTGAAGTCCTTCCCCTTGCGGTGGACCACCATTGGACCTTATGTCGGAAAAAATATGAACGGTAGTCAACGGCGAGAGACAAATCATTTTTTGATCCTGTTTGAATTGCACCATGAATCACATATATGATGTTTATTTTGCAAGTCAAGAAAATTGGAATAAGTCCAAAATAAGGTCACATAAGGTCCACCGGAAGGGCAGGGACCTCTATATATAAAGAAGGACGATATCACAGCTCCCCAAAAGTGAAGCCAAAACATCTTGATCGCCCCCTGGTGGCTGGCTGCAGTATAGGTCATAAAAGTTTTTTCCCCAACGATGGTTTCTTTCATTTTAGGTAGTTCTTATCACACTGATGTATGTTCAAGTGTTAATTTTTTTGATAAGTTTGGTTTTAATTAGTTATTTGATGCTATAAAAACGGGTTGAGACGTCGTGATTGACAGCTGTGATTGACAGCTGCTCTGAGTGAAGTAGCCGCGCAGTCGGAGGTTTGGGAATTGTACGAGAGAGGAGATGTAACTTTAACTTTCCATAACCGTCATGAGTAATAGAACATGTGTCAATTTGATCATAAATGTAGTTATAGAGATATTACGTTTAGTTATTGTGTCTTTCTAGCCAAACAGCTACCGTGGTGCTAACGTAGCAGCTAGGTGGCTCACGCTAACAAGTTGTGGCCATGCTCGGCTCGTGATTGGCTCGGCCGGGTGTGTGGGCAGGACCTCGATACTGCGGCTCCAGTCCCCCGATCACTACTGCGCAGACTCTGACTCCAAATGACGTCAAAAATCTCAAGATCCCATATCCGGGATATTTTGGCTTCACTTTTGGGAGGAAGTGGAGACGCGTCGTCCAACTCTATTTACAGTCTATTGTAAATATTTGTCGTATTGGGGCTCAAATGACTGATGCTGTTGTTTTGGGAGGAGAGTCTCGAAATGCCACCTGTTTTTAAGCAAGTTCTTACGAAGTGAAATTGTGGGGCGTCTTTTGAGAGGCTATAACAGTCAGAAGGAGAAAGAAGGTGGAGATCCACTCACCCAACTCCGAGCCCCTGCTGTGCCAGCATCTATCCCACATAATTACACTGGGCCACAAATAGAAAGGCAGTTTTCTCTCCTCCCCGACCCTCTCCTTTCTCTCCTTCCTGTGCCGCTGAGCAGCACTTTGCAGGGATACGCAGAGCGCGGGGGCGGGGCGGAGGTATTTAGATGTGAGAAAAGGCAATTTGTCAGAAACCTAAGGGAGCACTGGAGTGATGACAAGAGAATTACAGTAGAAGGACTAAAAAGGTTGAACGGCTAATTCTGTGAGAGCGGAAGAGGAACGAGGAGGGAAGGCTCAGTGTGTTTGCTTGTGTATGTTGGAATCCATTATTTTCTCAGATGAGCAAGAAGAAAATAATTGGAAAATCAATGTTTGAATTCTTTGGCTCGGATGCACCACACAAACATACACGCATCCATGTAGATGCGATGTGACGGTGGCTGTTGTGTAACCAAACGCAGTGAGTCATGAGAGGGAGGAATGCGTTGTTGTGATGGTTGGAGGAGGAGGAGGTCTGCCCGGGGAGAGACTGGCGGAGACAGTCAGATCCGTTAGCGAAGTCATCTTGGAGAGAGAGGAAGAGGCTGGACATTTGGTTTCAGGCCTTGAGTCAACTGCCAGCGGTTGTCTGGACCCCGGACCACAAGTGAGGCGTAAATAAAACCTCAGCTGTGACGCATGGCTGTGGACAGGAAGAACATATGTGCACATACATATGTGCACATACGCATACATATGTGCACACACAATATTAAATGAGTGGAAAATGACGCAGTGTGATAGAAGGAGGTTATCAGGGGCTTCAGGCTGAAATAAGCCGTCCCTCTTCCATTGCACACAAACATACAAAAACACAAGAAATGTGCTTGAAAATGTTTGAAAGTGTACTCCTACTGGAATCACACACAATATGGGCCAAGTGCAAAATTATATGTGTGTGCGTGTTATATGGCTGTGTTTATATCGACTTCCCCCTTGCCCTGGGAGCTATTTGTTTTCAGAGGTGCGTAGGCAGTTCTGTTTGTATGCGTGTGATACCGGTCTAGCACATGCAAAGCCGAGCGCACACACACTCCTTCGCTCGCTGTCGTACATGCCTGGATTCAGGCTGTGCCTCCGTGGCAGCGTTATCATCCAAAGAGGCAAACAGCCAGCCCCTGATTTAATAAGCTGCCTAGGGAGTCACAGAGAGGTGGGGAAGCACTATCAGCTGATAACTGTCCTCCCTGCAAGCCCAGCTCTTTCTCTGATAGCCCTGCCAAGAGAAGACTCGGCTTCTCCTCGTTTTCTGTGTGTGCGTGTTTGAGTGTGCGAGCGATCCCCCGCCGGCTGCTGCCCACGTGTCTGTAGGCTGCCTGCGTTCATCCTTTGCTGCATCTCTCTGGGTGTCAGACAAACAGCAGAGAAGAGTCACACATGGCAAAGGCAGGCCTGAGCCCAGCACTGAGGAGCATATGCTCAGAGAGCTTCAGTCCACCCACCAACCACAAACATGGCTGCCAATGCCGCCAAGCTGCAGAAAGCCATGGGCCAAACTATTGACAGATTTCCCCATCTATCACTCTGTTGTGTACTTCACACACAGGCTATACAGCAGTATCTTCATCATACCACAACCTTGAAACCAATGCCTAGAAAAAATAAAGCTACTAATATGTCACAACAAACAAGAAAAAACACCATGACTGTGATGTTTATTATAGATTCCTGTTCCTATATGTTTTATGTTTCATCCTATTTTAAATATAGAGGCGCCAGTGGGCAGTGTGTTTGGAAAGTGAAGCCAATGCTGGAGTGCCTTAAACTTGCATTCTTTCTAATAGCCAGCAGGGGGCGACTCTTCTGGTTGTAGACAGAAGTCTGATTGTATAGAAGTCAATGAGAAAATGACCCTACTTCTCACTTGATTTATTACCTCAGTAAACATTGTAAACATGAGTTTATGGTCTCAATCGCTAGTTTCAAGTCTTCTTCAATACAGCATGATGCTCATTTAGTAAATTATGGTCCCATTTAGAGTCAAATAGACCATAAAGCAGGATATGCTTTAGGGCGTGGCTACCTTGTGATTAAAAGGTCGCTACCACGGCGTTGTCCGGTCTGGGAGTTGTCCGTGTTTTCATCTTACAACTTTAACTCTTTCACTGTGTGTTTTCAGTTCATGAAAGTTAATGATAACCTTTTTGGTCTCCTAAAATTGTCTTATTCAGTGTTCGGTTGTACTTCGCTCCACTATCACGTATCACTTCTGGTTGCAAAAAGCCAAGATGGCGACGGCCAAAAACCAAGATGGCGACGGCCAAAATGCCAACCTCAAGGCTTCAAAACAGCAGTCAACAAACCAACGGGGGACGTCACGATGACTATGTCCACTTCTTATATACAGTCGATGGTTCTTACATATATTTTTGTATATTATATGCATAGACCATTTCACAGTTGTAAATGTAAAAAATGTGTCCCAGTTTATTTCCTGTTGCAGTGTATGTGAATGACATAAGCTGACAGGAAGTAAACATGGACCCAAGTTGTTGTCTAGCAATGCAATTCCATTGAAACGGTCTATTCTTAATATACATGTATATAAAACTGGTTGTTATGTGTGGGTTGTATGGTGAGCAGAGTGTATGTATTTAAAGATGTTGATATTACGAAGTCTGATGAAGAGCATCTGCTGGAAACGTCATTTGTGGACGTGCTAATACATTGCACTTAAGGGAGCTACAGTGTGCGGACCTTTATTTATATTTTCAGTGATGCAGCCATGTTTAAGCAGTCTAGGTGAACGATAAGTGGAATAGCTCTATAATTCATCCAGCCCATTCAGTCTTTCTAGGAATTATATTCAGAGCCAGAGGAGAGAGAGGAGTGTGTCATTTTTATAACGAGGTAAAAAATAAGGATGAGCTGGTGGATGGGCAGTGGTGTAGTGGAGGGTATACACAGGTATACAGGGTATACCCACCTCTCTGTTGGTTTACAGTATACCAACCTATTAGCCAAAAAGCCAGTGGAATATATAGGAGAGTATACCCACTTCCTCCTCTGTAACCACCTCATCAACGACCACTACACCACTGTGGATGGGTGCATAGTACGCTTGGTTTTCATGCTGGAGTCAGCAGACATAGAATTAAAGTTGGCTGTTTAAATCATGATCTTTCCATAACAAAGTGTTTTTGTTAATTTTAGTTTGGCAAAATTGGGTTGTATTTGTGAACAGTTTTCAATTCAAAAGATTCAGCTCAAGATATGTTCAACTTCTTTACACTGTTGACATGTTTTTAGCTACATAAGTGCTGAATTTTGCACTTTTTCACTGCAGCAAAATGCAGTTCTTTAGTTTTTCCAGTCCTTTGTCTTTATTTGTATTTCATGAGCAACACAACTAGTCATTTCATATGAAACATTACTAAGACTCAGCGGTGAATTCTTTTCTTATAGTGATAAAGTAATTTTATTTCAACTTTATGATTGCCCTATAACATAAACAGTAGCACCATACACGATGCACTCCCGGCTATGAATATATTACCAATGTTTCACTGTGACACCAGTGTTTCTGTCTTCACCTTTCCCTTTCTGTATCCCACCATCTGGCTCTGAAATCTTGCACATCTCCCTCCCCTATCCTGAGAAGGAGAAGCTCTTTTTTTGGCCAATCTTTTCCATTTCTAAGCCGATGGTATTATTGTAAGGTCAGTGATTGCTTTTTTTTTTTTTTTTTTGGTGTGCGTTATCACGCGCGAGTACAACCCCCTCACGGTGTGTGTGTTGGAGGAGGGCTCACATGATAGGCATACTTTGGTGTGGCCACGGTGACCCGCAGCTGACACCGATGATTGATCCTGGCGCTGGGATAAGTGCCTGTGCACCGGTGAGCACACTGGTCCACTGAAACGCAGCCAAGCGGAAAATTAGAAATCTCTTCATCCCTGGTCCATTTGAAATCCGATATCTCCCATCTTCCCCTCGCAGAGGCACCTTTCCTTAGCCAATAAATCAGTAATTAAATGATGTGTTTGTGTGTGTATGTGCATGTGTGTGTGTGTATGTACATGAGGACAGGTGGCTTGTCCTTGGGGGATCAACCCGGGCACCTGGGGTGATGGGAGTTTTAAGTCTCCAGTGTGTACACTTCCTATTGTCTGCATGAAAGCAGAAACACACGCTGTATTGTCCCAGATACAAAAGCACATGCACACTCGTACACACACATTTGAGTTGTACAATGTGTGTTGGGTGTCAGCTGGAGGTGTAACAGTGCCTCAGGTATCAAATAAATCAAAGTCAGGCCTCCTTTGAGCGCAGCACCTGACCTTTTGGAAGCCATCAGTGCAGTTCTACTCTTACAATCACACTGGGACAGAAATGTCCCCTAGCATTTCCCCTTGTTTCTTAACTTCTAACATCTATCTCTCTGTGTTGTCCAGGTACGTCGGCCCAGGGCAGCCCCCTTCTGGCTTCCCTCCCCATCCCGGGACGACCTCTGCAGCCTCAGCTCGACCTCAAACACCTCCTGCCCTTCAGACTCAATGGATCCTCCCCCCTCAGCCTCTTCCCCAACTTTAACACGGTGAGTGAAACGGCTCTTTGGCACCTCATATCATGGAAATAGCAATTCAATAAAATGGAACCAATTAATCTATGTTTGGTAACTTGCTTCTTTTAGCTTGAGAACAAATTTTTTTGTAAACAATTTCTCTCATCTCGTCTTACACCAGCCCTGTCTTCTGAACATTATGTTCACTGCATTGTGAATTAATACAAACACACGACTTTTAACCAGGAGATCTATGTTTTTTTTGTAAGTTGATGTCTGTCATGTCACGTTTGTGTTTTCCATACTTATGTTACGGTGTTTCTGTAGGTATGTTACTTAGTTTACATTCTTATTTTAAGCCCAACCATGTTTTCCCTAAATCTAACTGCGAAAGTTACTGTAGTTTTATCGAGAGGCGTACAGATGACACGCAAAAAGGCTAAAATGTGTTCTCATGACACACGGAATGTCCGTGTAATGTCATGCTATTTATACGCCTTCCTGTGAGACCGGGTTGGTTTAAAACTGTTTAAAAGTGCAGCTGTAATCCGGGAGAAAATACATTTCCCTAGAAAAAAGTAATTGAGAATGCATTTTATTTGTATAGGAACGTCATTTTGTAGGAGACGGGGTTGCTTGCACGCCACTTGCAAAACATCAGTGGTATTGATTAAAACATATGTCAACCCCCAACAGACATTAACGCTCTTTTGTACTCTGACAGGAACAACCTTAATTTTATGGCTCGGGGTTGTGATCCACATACTTCATAAATCTAGTGTCAATGTTCAACCTCATGATCAGTGAGCGGTATAAAGACCGACAGGGCTATAAAATCATGTCATTCACCATCTCACTATCTGTCCTGCCAGACCTTAGCCTCCAGTACTCGTCCCATAAATTCTCCTTACCTGTAGGTTTGGGTTGCTAATCTTTATTCAAGCTGTGTTTCACCTCTCAGCATTCCAGTTGTCACCTCAGTATCAGCATCTCTTTACAGATGAGATCCCTATTACTTTGTTCGGAACGTCAGCAGCAAACTGGTCGGTTTTCAAGAAACCTTGCCTCTGTGCCTGGAATTAAAAGCCTGTATCTTTGATCCTTTACTTACCAGCGCTATACCCATTGTCGTTTTGGGTGTGTATGTGTGTGTAAAGGTACTTCTGATTTCTTTGATCCTAGTTTTACGCTGTGTGTGTGTGTGTGTGTGTGTGTGTGTGTGTGCAAGAGAGGGTGTGTGTGTGTTCACTTCCTTCATCGCACAATGTGAAACCGTCTCCAGTTCTGTGGTCTGTAAATGAAACATAAGCCAGAGCTTTCGCTCCAGCATACACTTTACACCTTTTCAAACCAAGCGAAAAAAGGTAGGGAGAGGGAGAGGTAGGTAGGGCCACACAGACATCTGGCTGGCTGGCTCTTACAGTGGACGACATGTGTGTGGGGGTGGTAAAACGTGTGCTGTATGATGTGTATGTAGGGGGTCTCCAACCTGCTACAGTATGTGAAAAGTGCAGTTTGTTCATTTGTTCTGCCGCCCACTGCCCTATGGAGGGTTGAGCATGCCTAGCAGCAAGGGCAGCATGGAAAACATTAATTCCTCTGACAGCCTTGTGTATTTATATTAGTGGTGGAGGCATTAAGGCAGGTCTCTGGTCAGTGTTTTGTCTGTGCTATACTTATGTTTCAGTGGGAAACTTGCTGCTTCTATTCTCCAACCGACGTCTGTGCCTCGCAGCTCTTTCTTTATGTTGTCTGATAAAAATAATTTGTGGCAACCCACAGTAAATATATTTCAGCATTTAAAGTACTGTTTTATTTTTGGGCATCATGCTTAAGTAGTACTATTAGTAACCGTTATTGTAGAAGAAAAAGGCAGTAGATTATTAATGAATGCAGCAAGTTAGTTCACAGGAAATCATACTTAAAGAGTTGCAACGATATTCCAACCCGGTCTCATGGGGAGGCGTATAAATAGTATGACATTACAAGGACATTCTGCATGTCACGAGGATGCATTTAAGCCTTTTTGCGTGTCATTTTTACACCACGAAACAAAACTATGATCACGAGACATCCGCTGTTAGGTTTACACCAATGGTTCTCAACCAGGGGTCCGGGGACCCCCAGTGGTCCTTGAGGGAGTTCCAGGGGATCCGCAGAAAAATGGGGAATAGTTTATTTTGACTATTTGATTAACTATAAAAGTGAGCCAAATGTGAATAAGAGTCAAAAGAGTGACTATTCTGATACTAGGTTTCACTTCCTCGACGGTTATCTCCTCAACTGTAGTTGACAACTATAGAAATCTGATCTTAATCATATCTAACAACCAAAATCTTTTCAGATGGAGGTCCCTGTAGCAAAATCTTATCAACTGGGGGTCTGTGACCTAATGTATATCAATGTCCTTGACAAGAACAAGGTTAAGAACCAGGATTTTAGGCAACAAAACCATTTAGTTAGGTTTAGGAAAACCGTAATTGTTGAGCTCAAAATACGTACGGAAACAACGTAACATAACTACGTAAAACAAGTCACAAACGTAACTAAAAAACATGT
>CAKAKR010033243.1:0-58652 GCA_916700685.1 Adelosebastes latens
AAGTCAGCGTCGGGCTCGCGCTTGCTCGCTCTAAATATACCTGAACGAGCATCACTCAAAACAGTGAGGCGACACACGTCAGCTAAAACCACAATATCGCTCTATATTTCACCTGCTTGGCAGTAATGTTAGCTGACCAGACAAAGGTCTCTCCATGAACATGATTTAGATCTGATCCTAGTGTTGGCTTTTCCTGCCTCACCCTCCTGCGCCCGCAGGGAGACACCGGCAACCAGAGCCTCTCCTCCGCTGCCTGCTTGCATTCACTGACACAGCGCGCACCAACAGAGGTTTTCCGTGTCTTGTGAAGTGACGAGGCTCCGCAGAGAGAAACGTGAACCGTGACACCGGCACCCGGTAGGAGTGTGCAGGAGGGAGACGGTAACGTTTCTCTCTGGAGGAGCTGCAGCAGTTATTTCTGCACAAACGTCCACTGTACATTCACTAGATATTCTCAGAGCTAAACCAACTCTTCTGCAGTGTGGAGTGAGCGCGCGTTCACGTCTAGAGGTGGAGCGAGTACGCGAGAACGCGCGCGCTGTCTGAGTGAAGGCGAGCAGGCAGAGGAGACGAGGCTCCTGCCACACGCGAGCGCGCATGTGTGCCGACCCGCTACATTTATACGCTTAGAAAGTTACAAACAGTCCCTTTAAAGATGTTTTTTTTTTTTATTATTATTTGATTGATTAAAAGTCATGAATATTTGATGTTATTGAGAAATATGGAAAGTTTACAGCGGCTTTTATCTTAAATTCCTGAAATTACAACAATACATTCATTGAATAAGAAGAGTAAATCTAATCACTTCTAAAGAATTTACATTTACAGTTGTAACATTTCCAGTGTGTCCAGCTACATCTCAAACTCAAGATGTCAAACATAGTTTTTAACTGTTGGCAGACAGTTAATCTTGTATATGTGAACAATTCATCTGAGCTCTATCAATCTTTTTAACCACGTACCTTTTCCTGGTTGAAGCGCAGACAGCGAAGCACAGGCTGGACAGAGAGAGATGTCCCTTTTATAAAAAATGATCAGAGCAACTGAACTTTGGCTTTGTTTATTCTCTATCTCAGCCTCTTATTTGCTCTGCGTCTGCATTTGTTCTGTGTAATGATTACTGTCCAACCATTGCATCAAGCTTACAATAAATACAAATGTTAGTGATGATTACTGTCGAGCCCAGACTCTGTATCATACTATACCATACAGTAGAAACCAAATTAATGGTTTTGTATGCAAGTAACACTGATGTGCAAATTGACTGCCAGACATTCACAAAAAGCTGCATCAGATTCGTATTTTTTTAATGTAAAACTTCAGTCCATTTAACATATACAAATTGACAGAATATAAATAGTTTTACCTTAAAGTTAAAGGCAAGTAAAACACTATCCAGGAAATGATCAGATGCCGTAAGTCCCTTTCCAAAAACAACATCTGTACTACTAAAAGTAAGCTACTGTGAATCTCCTCTTTTTAACAATGTGGAATACACTTGAAATATCTTTATCCTATTTTTCCTGATGTTGTGGACCCATGAAATCTGCCCAGTAATGCTACCAGGCCCGGTTCAGTGTGTGCCAAACAGCTGGCCATCCAGCTTGATGAGCTGTCGGAGGAAACCTCGATTAGGGATGACACCCCGGTTATCTTTCACAGCAGAGATGGCCTCCACGAGGGTCAGGTTCTGCTTCAGCATCAGGTAGGCCAGGACCAGGGTGGCGGAGCGACTCACTCCCACATGACAGTGCACCAACACTTTGCCTGCAGAGAAACATTACATTGCAATATTAATTTTAAAAAAAAGACTGCCTTTAAATGAATTTCCTACCCCTTCTCTCACCTCCTCCGCTGAGAGCCCTGTGCATAAAGTCTGCTGCTGCCTGGAAGTTGACACTCATGTCAAAACCACAGGAGTCGTGAGCCTCTACGCCCATGTAGGTGATGTCCATGCCCTTGTAGATGTCTGGCTGTACTCCGCGTTTACTGTGAGCTGCGTTCAAGATGTGAGTGACTCGATGCTTGGACAGGTCAGCCCGGTTCTCTGCACTGTGTCTGAAAAGCACAATGCTCTGCATTCACTGACAGTGTCTGACAATGTACAGTCAAATGTTGCAGGTGTTGGTAACACTTTATAATAACCATCATTTATAAATGGTAAATTGATAGTTAATTAAACTTAGTTAATTGTTATTTTACTGTTAACAAACAATTAAATTATAATCAACAATGTTTACTTATTATTAGTAATGCTATAATGTTGGTTATTTTATAATTAATTTGTGTAATATGAAATAATTGGTTAATAAATTATATATTGTATCATAGCTGATAAAAAACGATAATTACATTCTGATTACATTAGTAAACTATTTATTAAAAGTCTATTGTTGCACACATTATAACATTTTTTGTAGTATATTAAGTATTTGTTAATGATTACCAAATGATTTGTAAGCCTTTAAGAAGTTGTTTGTAACACCTATAAATATTATCTATCTATCTATAGCCATATATATATATATATATATATATATTTATATATATAAACAATATAATAATGCATTTGTTTGTTGCTTTATTAACCATTAAACAAGGTATTATACGCTCAGTTGCAACTTTATTATAGCCATCCAAATAATGTTTGTAGACACTTTACAATTTCTTAAAGCTTTACAAATCATTTTGTAATCATTAAGAAATACTTTATATATAGTATATAAAATGTTTTAATGTGTGCAACAATAAACTCTTAAAATAACAAATTATGGCATTACTAATAATAAGTAAACATAATTATCATTTCATTGTTTGTTAACAGTAAAATAACTATTATCTACGTTTAATTAACTATCATATTAACCATTTATAACTGATGGTTATCATAAAGTGTTACCCAAGTATTTCATAGTGATTGATTGATATTTAGAAGACAATTTTAGACATGCGAGTTGAACTTGACCTGAGACGTGCTTTCATGGCAAGGCTTCAGTGGAAACTCTCACATAGCAGAGCTGCAGTTTACGCAATATGGAATGCAATGCCGTGGGATCTTAAATTACTCATTTAAATCTGATTTATGATCAGTTGCTCTTTCACATATGTGAACTTAATCCAAGTGTCGACTGAGGTTATGTTTGTAAAAAGGTCTCAGTCCACTCTCTCTGTCATAACACAAGAATATTTGGAAAGTAACATACACAGCAAAGAGTTACAAGGAAGGACATGCTTCATTCTTGTCAGCCAGTCTGTGGGTCTTTAAAAAGAAAAAATAGTGAGTTACTTACTGGTCACCAATGTAAAGCCTTGGCCACACTTCATCTGCATGGCTGATGATGGCTTTGCCAGTAAACAAGAGTCTTTCCAACTCAAACACTGCCAAGCCAGGTGAACTCAGGTCAATTTCCACCTTCCGAGGAGGAGGTTTATCATTCCAGGACGCGGGAAGTTTGGATGTGTAGGACATTGCTTTTTCCGTGCGATTCTCTGAGGTGACGCAGCAGTTTTCCTAACTTATGAGGCAACTTAATGTCCTTTAAAAATAGACAGTACTTCTTAGTTTACAAAAATAAATGTTAGTCTTCCAGAGGAAAGCTGTAAAAAATAAAGTATTTCACACGAGTTGTCCAGAACGACTGCGGCACACCGGGCAGAATGAACGGCACAGGGGATTTTAGTCTCAGCTGTACCCACCACAGGGTGTCCTAAGGTTTGTCAGGCCATTTGACCCTCGCATTAAATCCAGCCCGTGTGCGTCGTGCCCTCAGGGGCCTGTGTTATGCTTTTGCATCAAAATAGCTGTCTATTTAAAGATGCTGCCTAGCAGATGGAGGGAGAGTTGACCCATGCAGCAGTTTCCACTTGACAAAAAAAAACAAGCAATTTCTCATTCTTTAATTTCTATAAGAGAGGTTTCTATTTCTTTTTAAGAATGGAATATGCTTATTTATCCGTAGCCATACAAAGATAATTTTCTTAGATAAATTTGCTAACTGTATTTGATTACAATATAAAACAAAACAAAAAATAAAAATCATTTGATCACAGGTTAAAAAATATACTGACATTTAATTTTTTCTCTGAAATTTTCTCACTCTTAATTATTTCAATACTTATCAGGCAAGGATTCCCATCTGGTGTTGGTAACATGCATTACATGTGAAACTGTACAGTTGTGCTCCATCTAGAACAGAAACATCACAAGAAAATGAACACATGACGGGTTTTTTCATGCAAAGCTTGTGATCTTATTTTTATTTTTTATTTTTTCTAATTATATAAAACCATCCCCTGAAATATGGCACTCTTTTTTTTCTCTAAATCAACACATCAATAATGACTGAAAAAAACAAACAAAAGACTCTAAACGAGAAAATGGATTACAATGCAAATCTGGATTTGTATAACAAGGATATTAAGTACGACAGAAATAATACAGAAACAAGGTCCAAATTAAACACTTGATCCAAGTGCTGTGACCAACATTGTCCTTAAGCACAAAACATTACTGAAAATGTTAAAGTACATCCTTTCCTTTATCCTTTACAGCAACTGATTGAACACAATACAATTCCCTTGCTTAGTCATGTATATATTCCAAGTGTTCAAAAAGGGATAAAAAGAATATAACTTAGCATCTTTTCAAGTAATTCTTAAACTTTTCCTTATGTCCTATGTATCTGTAATAACAGTAGTTCCTATATTGAAATACATGGCATTCATATGTAGGTCTGATTCTAGGTCTAGGTCTGCACCCAGGAAGAATTTTCATCCAAGAGATGGAATAATGGGGACAGCAATCTTTAGGGGGTTTTCACTAAATCTGCTACGCTCTAGGCCCAATTATGAGCTTTGAGATGTCATGACTGTATCGAGTGTTTGTCTGACATTACAGTGCATGCAGGGAACACAACTGAAAAGGAAAGCTTTGCACCTATTCCTGCAGAGACTTGGAGAAGTAATGGGCAACTACGTGTATGGCCTCTATCGGGAGGGGGGGGTGAGGACAATATCATGCAAACAGACTGTAAGATGTAATAATAGACGGCTGATGAAGTGCATGTGTTGTTAGATGTTGGATCAGGCTAAAACCGACCCACAATCCTGAGGGACAGCATGACCGTAAACTGGATCTGTATCACAGGTTAGAGAACAGTTGCAACGTGGCACTGAATAAATCCAGCTTCCTGCGACTCTGCCCTGCATTATGCTGGTAAAGTTTAAATGACGTTAAAGAGAAGCTGAGCGAGAGTGTCAGGTTGTGTAGCCAGCACGGTCACTCACTGAGGCTGAAAGTCACTTATGATATGTACAACCGTCAGTCTACACTTCTAACACCATCACTTATACCAGCATAATTAGGCGTTAAAGGTTGATTCCATGTACCAGTAATTGCTCTGTCTTGGTCGCGGGTCCATGCCACTTATTTCAGGCATGTTATTATATCATGGTGGTGGAAAAAAACCTTAAGATAACACAGCTCAGAGAGAGAGAGAGAGAGAAGAATAGACCCTCATTGTGTCCATGGAAGATCTGGAAGAAGAAAAACAGCAAGACTTGGTGACCCACAAACCAGTAAGTAAGTCCAGTTCAGAAGGCTTTCTTCTCCAGCCGATCCAGAATGGCCTGGACCCTCTGTACGGCCTCCTTCCGGGCTTGCCGGACGATCTCCTGTCCCTGAGTCTCCACGGAGTCCAGCTCCAGCAGCTCTTTGGTCAGCAGTTCCTCCAGACAGCGATAACTCTTGTCTGACTTTTTGCCGACAAACTCGTCGACGTCTTCCTGAAGCAGCATCATTCTGGCCATGACGTATTGGACCTTGGCTAGGCCGGGGTTATCGCTTAGGGGGTGAGGTCCAGCGTAGCCCGGAGCCGGAGCCTGGGCCACGGCCGACGGCGGGGGGTCACCTTGCGAAGGGTTAGGCTCACCTCTCCCGGTTTTGTTGTACATTTGGGGCGGCGAGCTTATTTCGGCGGGCTTTCCATTGGGGGGATTCAGGGATGGGGTCGGCCTGGGTTTAGGTCCCACTTGAGGGGCGCGTTGGTGCTGTTGGTCCTACAGTAACATAAAACAAAAGACTGTTAAGATATTTGATAATCCTCAATCTCAATACCATATAAACACAACATGTAAATTGTACTGATTTATAAATCCAGTTCTCCAAAATTAGTTTTATAAAGTCACATCACTGCATGTCTATGCTTGACCTGAAAAGAGGTCTTGTGGGTTCCATTTCTTCTTCTGTTTACCATCATTACTGCTTTTATGCAAAACGTACGAGCATCCAAAATTTATTTTACCGGGCTCACTTAATCAACAACACCAAAGAATCATGAAAACCACATTGAAATAATACAGTAGCTGCAGATTCATACCTTGGGTTGGTAAGGTGGTGGAGCGCCAGTTCCGGTCCCCGGCCACGCTGGAGGATGCGGTGGACGGACAGGATTTCCGTAGTGGCCTTGCTGAGGCTGCTGGCCTGGCTGCCATTGCTGCTGTGGGGGGGCGTACGCACCAGAGTGCGCCCACCCATCGGCCTGGGGGTTTTGGTGGAGAGGCTGGCCAGTGGGGTATGGGGGGTTCGAAGGCATTGCATGACCACCTTCACTGTAGTGAGGGTACGCCCCAGGAGGATATCCAGGAGCCTGGGAGCAGAGGCAAGACAGATATATGTAGCATTTCCAGAAATACTTTGTTTCTTTTGGATGTGAAGGTAATTTTGGGTCAGAGAAAAAAAAAGAAG
Organism: Adelosebastes latens; assembly: GCA_916700685.1. NCBI lineage: Eukaryota > Metazoa > Chordata > Actinopteri > Perciformes > Sebastidae > Adelosebastes > Adelosebastes latens. Next base: position 6,746 of record CAKAKR010033243.1, read on the forward strand.
CAAATTATTTTTATTACTATTTTACTTTAGTATATCACAGTCAGATACAATCAATAGTAGGGCTGCACAATTATGGCCAAAATGATAATCACGAATATTTTGATCAATATTGAGATTACGATTATTTATCATGAATATTCATTGATTTTTGCGAAAACATTTTTATTGCACTTTCACATTAAAATAAACAGAGCACTGCTTTCACTTCCATGCTGTGCTACATTCCTGCTAATGCACAAATTAGGGCTGTACGATGTTGGAAAAAACTGCTATATACAGTATATATACAGTATATTGCAATGTGAAAAAATAAAGGAATATTTCCCCTACCCTTTTGTTAGCTACATTTTAAAGTTAAATGCTTCAATCTGGTGCACTTCGAGAGCAAAATTAGCAACATCAAGAGCTAAATAAACAATGTTATGCTCTCAATTTAATCATAAACACATTGGTTGTATCTATGAGCAGAATGCATATTTTAAACCTCAATATAATATCGCAGGCGATCATGTTCATTTAATTGTGGCCAAAATCGTGATTTATATTCAATTAAATGTGCAGCCCTAATAAATGTTAATGTTACAATATTATTTCCAATATTTAACCATGGTGTGTGTTTGAATAAACTCACCCCTTGACAGTGTGGACCAGGATAGTGATGATGTTGGTGTTGAGCGTGTGGCTGTCCAGACGGCCCGCTGCTCTGCTCCGCTGCACAGACCTGGTTAGGATAAGGACCTGGAGCTGGTCTCTGAGTGTCGGCACAGTAGAAAGGGTTGGATGGGTGGAAACCACTTGTTGAATACTGACTCTGCGCTGGGCTGTAGACACCATGGCCATTTGGATAACCTCCAGGCATTACCTACATGGAAAGCACGAGAGGGGGGATTAATCAAAAGACATGCCATTGTCTGTATATAAATGTAACTGTAGTAGCTGACTGTTGGAAAAATGTGAGGGAAAGGTGAAAGCACTTAAGAGTCTTAAGGATAATGAGCAGATTTGCTGCTACTGTACAACCTCGGATTTAGAGGGCCAGGTTATGTTGCTGCATCATGAGCACGCTTAGCTGTACCTGTTGATTGTACTGAGGCTGAACTTCTGATCCAGAGGGATAGGTATTTGCATAGTGTCCTGTGGAATGAGACTGGGGATACCAGTAGTGTGAGGGGTAGCCTGGATACTGAGGAGCGTCCTGTGAACACAGAGTATATCACACAGTAGAGTTATTTTCAGAGAATATATCTGTTAAGATAAGATATTCCTTTATTAGTCCCGCAGTGGGGAAATTTGCAGTGTACAGCAGCAAAGGGGATAGTGCAAAAAACAAGATGTAACAGCTAACACATTAAAAAAAAAAAGGAGCTAAACAAAGTGTAACAAAATGTGAACCATTTAAATAGAAAGGAGCAGTATATACAGTATTGACAATAAACAGACCATTAACAAAATTGCACAAGTGGAAAATGATATTGCACAGTGAGAATTACACCTGAGTAGTACTGATAGACAGTAAAGTGTACAGTAAAGTGCAGTTCTTGTCAGTTTTTTGGTAGATAGATAGATAGATAGATAGATAGATAGATAGATAGATAGTAAAGTACAAAGTACAAAAAATATACCAGATATAAAAATACAAGGAGATGAAGAAAAACTGTTAAAACTGAATATAGTGCAGGGTAACAGCTGTGATACAGGACTATTAAAAAGTGTTAAAAATAAGTTTAGTGCAGAAGAGACTGTTAAAAGTGAATATAGTGCAGAAGAGACTGTTAAAAATGAGTATAGTGCAGAAGAGACTGTTAAAATGAGTATAGTGCATAAGAGACTGTTAAAAGTGAATATAGTGCAGAAGAGACTGTTAAAAGTGAATATAGTGCAGAAGAGACTGTTAAAAAGTGAATAAAGTGCAGAAGAGACTGGTACAAATGAGTATAGTGCAGAAGAGACTGGTACAAATGAGTATAGTGCAGAAGAGACTGGTACAAATGAGTGTTGTGCAGGGTAACTCCAGTAGCTTAGTCTATGAAAGTGCACTGTGTGCATTATTATCTGTCCTGCAGACCGTCCTCCTTTGTATGTGGTCTACTGGGAAAGTTAAGTACCAGGAGTACTATTTATATTCTAAGCTGTCTTTGGTGCAAGCTAACAAGAAACTATATAACCAAATGCTTTCAGCATCTATCCCAGACAATACAACAACTGACTCATTTATTGCATGCTGGACCAGATAAATACTGTATAAGCTAACAGGGAACAGGCTGGTTATCTGAGTAAAGATATTTCTCAAACATGTACGTTTTTGACACAACTGTTGTACTAATAGCAGTGTTGTCACATCAAGACAAACGTGACACAAAGTCAAACAACAGCTGAACTAGTGAGCAGTGTAGCAGTAACTATTACATAATGCTAGTTAGCTCTCTGTTAGCCATCCAGCTAGCATGTTACTACAGAGCTCTACTGTAACACAAGCTAGCTGAGTAACTATGTGTTTCTGTGTAAACTCAGGTTGTTTAATGAAAGCTAAACACACTGAAAAGACTGCTTAATGTCTCTAAGCTGTGTCCACGTACTGATATTACCATAGTGTTGTTCCAGCTCCCGTTAGCAGTCTCAGAGTTAGAGGGCCAGCCGGGCTTCAGGTTTGGCTGCATTTGATGATGTTTCTTCAGCTAAACACGCTCCACAGCACATGTCCTGTTATCTGCCATTATAAACAACTATTTAACAAGACTAACGTTACTTATCTGTTAGTCCAGACTGTTAACAAACGATAGTGCCGTGTTTTAATCTAGAGAAGTAGATGATCGCCTGGTTTGAATCAGGAACTGATAGAATGGCAATGCAAGGCTTATAGAAGGAGGATGGGTCACTGGTGTGGGGATGTGGGGGTATGACGCATGCGCAGTGCTGGTCATGTTTAACTGCGCATGTGTGGTACCCCCGGAGATGTGACGCATTGATGACGCGTGATGTAGCCTCCTTTCTATAGGCCTTGTTTGGCAACCGAGCTCAGGCTCATTCATGTCCTGTCGCTTTAAATGAAGAGCACGAGTAGAACTACAGAGGTCTCACTCTGACGCTATTTTCTGGCACCACGAACGTCTTTAATGGAGTGAGGGAGGTTTTACTCATGATGCATAAAAGATGTGTGATTATGCGGAGGGTCTACTGTTTGGATGATACAACAGGGCCACATTGAGGGGAAAAAAAAAAATCTGAGATTTTGTTACGAGAATAAAGTCGTAATTTTACGAGAAAAAAGTCGTAATATTACGAGAATAAAGTCGTAATTTTACGATAAAAAGTCGTAAAATTATTACTTTATTCTCGTAATATTACGACTTTTTTCTCGTAAAGTTATGACTTTATTTTTCGTAATATCACAACTTTTTTCTCGTAAAGTTACGACTTTATTCTCGTTATATTACGACTTTTTTCTTGTAAAGTTACGACTTTATTCTCGTAATATTACGACTTTTTTTCTCGTAAAATTACGACTTTATTCTTGTAATATTACGACTTTTTCTCGTAAAGTTATGACTTTATTCTCGTAATTTTACGACTTTTTTCCGTAAAATTACGACTTTATTCTTGTAATATTACGACTTTTTTATCGTAAAGTTACGACTTTATTCTCGTAATATTACAACTTTTTTTCTCGTGAAATTACAACTTTATTCTCGTAATATCACAACTTCTTTCTCGTAAAGTTACGACTTTATTCTTGTAATTTTACCACTTTTTTCTCTTAAAGTTACGACCTTAATATTCTAATTTTACGACTTTTTTTCTCGTAAATTTATGACTTTATTCTCGTAATTGTACAACTTTTTTTCACGTAAAGCTATGACTCTATTCTCGAAATCTCAGATATTTTTTTTCCCTCAATGTGTCCCTAAGACTCCGTCGTAGGATCAAAAGTAAAAATTTAAAATACAATTCAATTTTGATAATTTTATGGCTACACAAGCAAAAAGTGTTGAATCGTTCCGAATCTGTCACTGTCGATTGTAAACGATCTTTGGTGTCGCCCCAGCGTCAGATGTAGCTGTTAGCCAATAGAAAACACGTCATAAAATATATCAATTGTTTTCAACATTAACTAATATTTTAATCTTCAAAAACTATACATTTCTAGTGTTACATGTTTTTAAAGATGTTTTCTTAAAAAAAAAGTAAATAAAAATAATAAAAAATGTAATAAATAGACATTTAATTGTACTGCAGCGCTCAAAGGGTTAAAGGTCTACAGGAAGTTGATCCCGGGCGTGTATAAAGACGCTTCCGGTTCTCCTCTTGAAAGAAACATATTTTGAAACATTCATGGCTTAACGTTCCAAAAAAGATACAAAAAAGCAGCAGCTCAAGATGAATTACGTTCCAGGGACGGCCAGCCTCATAGACGACATCGACAGTAAGTCTGAAGAGGAGAGGAGGATCAGATAGACATGGTTTACTGATAAATCGTGTCAAGATGTGGCATCGTGTCTGACACTAAACTGGATCATTTGTGACCGTTTAATGTTGTTGTTAAACATGTTTGTGTTTGTTGTTTTCCTGCAGAGAAGCACCTGGTGCTGCTCCGAGATGGCAGGACTCTGATCGGATACCTCAGAAGCATTGATCAGTTCGGTATATCTCATTTATATTTATCTCCCACTTGTTTCTACTCATATAGGGTGCAAAACAACAAGCCAACAGCTAATTACAGAGAGGCTCAATTAAAATGTTTATACGATTCACACAATATTTTTTTCTTCTTTCTATATAACACTTTATTTCTCTAACCTGTTTCTCTTGTTGTCCCCCCACCAGCCAATTTAGTTTTTCATCAGACAGTTGAGCGCATCCACGTGGGGAAGAAATTTGGTGACATCCCCAGAGGAATATTCATAGTGAGAGGAGAGAATGTGGTGCTGCTGGGAGAGATAGTAAGTGGGAATATCCTCCTTGTATTTGTGTGTTTGGATCAAGCTGAAATGGATGGACAGTGGATGGTGAACAATTACTAAATTACTACTAAATATTATTTAAAGGGACTGTTTGTAAGAATCAGAATTGCTTGTTAACAGCGACACCTGTGGCCGTTAAGTCAACGAAAAGTCAGCGTCGGGTTCGCGTTTGTGCTCGCTCTACATAGACATGAACGAGCATCACTCAAAACAGTGAGGCGACACACGTCAGCTAAAACCACAATATCACTCTATATTTCACCTGCTTGGCAGTAATGTTAGCTGACCAGACGAAGGTCTCTCCATGAATCAATGCTGATCCTAGTGTTGGCTTTTCCTGCTTCTGCCTCCTGACCGCGGTCGGAGGGAACAGGGGAGACACCGGAGTTTTGGTCGGAGATGATAACGTTTCTCGCTGCGGAGCCCCGTCATTTCAAAAGACACTGGAAACCTCTGTTTGTCTGGAGGAGCTGCAGCATTTATTTCTGCACAAACGTCCACTGTACATTCACTAGATATTCTCAGAGCTAAACTAACTCTTCTGCAGTGTGTAGTGTGCGCGCATGCATGTAAGAGTGGAGCGAAATAGCGAGAACGAGCGCGGCGTATGAGTGAAGGCAAGCAGGCAGAGGAGCAGAGTACAGCAGTGACTCCGGTCCTGGAGACCAAAGCTACGGTCTCCCCCGCGTCCTCCGACCGCGGCCAACACTGTTTTGCAAGATGGGCTTCACTAGATATAACTTTGCGGTTTTGGTGCTTCCGTGTAGTTTGTGTTGGAGTCTTGTTTGAACAGCGTAGCCACACGCGAACTCGCATGGGACACCGACCCGGATTGATTTATACGTGTAAGAAGTTACAAACAGTCCCTTTTAAATTTGCCTCAGTCGAAATTATTTCATTCACACATTACAGTAAATGTAGTAATGGGTGTGGGAGTGGAGATTCACATAAAGGGTCCAAATAAATTTAAAATAATGAGATTGTTTATTCTACATTTTTAGTGCTTATTCTATATATTTATTTTCAATGGAGACCTGTTGTTTGTAGGGCTGTGTTTTGGTAAGAATCTGGTGATACGATACGTATCACGGTACAGGGGTTACGATTCAATATATTGCGATACTGAAAGCAAGGTGATATATTTTTTAAATCTAATTTAAGGAAAACTGTCAATAGTATAAAGAACGCACCACCATACGCATAAGATCAGAGTTAAAAAAGTTTACTTTCTTTAAAAAAGTTTACTTTCTTTATGAAATCTTACTTTCTTTATGCAATCAGAACAGTGGAATCTGCATTTGTATTTATCACGGTCCAGAGGGCGCATCTCTTTACAAATTAAATAAAGTATTGACTGAGTTCATCTTTTCATGTAAACTATTAATTAAAAATCAATAGTGTTTTTGAGAATTGATACAGTATCACAAAACATAATATCGTGATATTCGTTACTTTCGATATTTTCTTACACCCCTATTTGTTTGTATGGAACAGGTGAACATAATGTTTATAAACCCAGCTTATTTACCCAGGCTAACATTTATATTTTTATTTTTCTGGGCGGGACGTCACTAGGTTACAAACTAAGTAAATATAACAGCTCGGCTGCTTTCTAATAAATCTGCCCAGGTTTTTATTATGGGATAAGGCTCATTAATTATAACACCGCTTGTTTTTATAAACAAAGATGCAGACTAAACTGTTGGAAGATGGGATGCTGAGATGTGTTTTATGCAGATTCCTACATGGCTGGTTAAAACTGGCTTGAGTTTATGACTAGAATCACTCAGGAAAGCTCACACAAGCTATAAACTTTCAAAACATATTAATCCTGCCGTCTTGACGTACTGTAAAATACTGCAAAATAAAAACAATCTTAATATATCTGAAACCTACAGAAAAATGTAACTCCTGCGCCACTTAAACAGACTCTTATTCAGAACATTAGAGAAGAGTTAAAGTAACAGAGACATTAATAAAATTAGATTTTTGTTATCATCGTGCATCTCTAATGTGTGTGTGAATTTGTGCAGTGACACCTTAAACGCACTACAGGCACATTACAGTGACTATATAGGACCTTCTAGGCCTGCACACATGACTCATGAACCCAGACTCTGCATGTCCCTCTATAAATATGCTTCATGCATTCAGTTACAAATCTGCATTTTGACAGCAGCACAGCCTCTACACCTGCAGACGATGTACAGTATGGCGAGTACAGCAGTTTGTGTAATTAACAAAGAATGGATGCATAGAAGTTACGGGTATCATAGCACGTACGCAGTTGTCAAGCTCAGTGCTCTAGAAGATGTTAACATCTTTTTGTGGTAGGAGAGGTTTGCGGTAGTCTGATAATTACACTAGTTTCACTTCATTATTCATGTATTTATGTTTTAAATGCTGGAAAAAAGGGAGATGTGGTTGGAGATTGAGTCTGCAGACAGGCTGGGTTGCGGTTGAGTAGGACTGGTGCCTTTTTCATATCTATCCGCTGAGATTGGATGATCATATTTGGCCAAATGTGGCAAGTCCTTATCGACAGGAAAATCCTTATTTGTGGTTCTTTGGCTAAGCTTTAATCTGAAGTTGTTATGGGAGGAAAGAGTGAACAGTTTGCTGATATACATTATAATGTGTGATGAATTTATTACAAGCCTGTGACTGATGAAATGTTGACTTCTGTAGGATGTGGATAAGCCCTGCGACACGGTCCTGCAGCAGGTCTCCATCGAAGAGATTCTGGAGGAGCAGCGGTTGCAGCAGCAAACCAAGCAGGAGACGGAGAAAGTGAAGATGCAGGCCCTGAAGGACCGAGGCCTTTCCATCCCCAAAGCTGACAACTTAGACGAATACTAACCTCGATTCCATGAGCCTCTTTCTCAGTTTATCGGACTGATCATTTTTACTTTGAGTTTGAGAGAGCATGAGAGTGTTGTTTTTTTATGGGTACAAGGCTGCATCATGCTGGGCCTGTATACTGTATAGTGTACTGTATGAATTTCAGTTGAATTATTTGGAGAAAAAAATGTGATGGCTGCTCTCACTTCTGCAGATCCTTACAGCAAAATGAAAGAATCCTGTGTTTGTATAAAAGCACTCTGTTGGCAACTTAGCATTTATTTTACAGCAGCACTTTCTATTTTGTCAGTGATATGTTGAGCCTTTTTATTTGGAGATTTTGCGGGCCTGATATTGACAAAAACTACACGCTATGCTCCATTAAAGAGTTTAGTTTTTCATTATGGAAGGCCTGCTTGGACAAATTTGTGTCATCCCACCATCTCACCATGTTGCACATTCTGTTTTTGTTACTGTGTTTTAGTTAATACTTTATTAAGGCATTAAAGCTGCAGTCAGTAACTTTAAGCAATATGATAAAAATTTTATTTTCATAAAAGTGTCACCAGTGGTGGAATGTAACTAAGTACATTTACTCAAGTACTGTACTTAAATACAAATTTCAGGTACTTGTACATTACTTGAGTCTTTTCTTTTCATGCCACTGTATACTTCTACTCCACTACATCCCAGAGGGAAGTATTGTACTTTTTACCTCACAATATTTATCTGACAGCTTTAGTTGCCTTACAAATTCACATTTTTTTTTGCATATAAAACATAAGATGGGCTCTGGGTAATTGTGACGGCATTTTTCACTATTTTTACAAACCAAACAATCGATTAAAGGAGAAAATAATCAGCAGATTAATCCATAATGACAATAATCATTAGTTGCAGTCCAATAAAAATGAGCTCCACCTCAACCAATTACAGCAATAACATCCTGCTTTTACATGAATGAATGCCGGAGTAATAATAATCTAATTATACGTTGTATAATAGTACAACAGTCACAGGGGACATTATACTGCATTGAGTTCTTTTACTTTTGACACTTGGAGTACATTTTCCAGATTATACTTACATACTTTCACTTCAGTAACATGTTCAATGCTAAACTTTTACTATTAACAGTATTTTTACAGTGTTGTATTAGTACTTTTACTTAAGAAAAGGATCTGAATACTTCCTCCACCACTGATTGTCACTATATCCTAACAGTAGTACATGAGACAGATAATCTGTGAAAAAAATAATGTTTCTCTGCCTCCTCCACCTAATGGCATTTGCAAGATTTCACAGCGCCCGAAGGAAAACAACCAATCAGAGCCGAGGAGCCTCTAAAGCAGCTGTCAATCACTGCAAACTCCAATCAAACTGTCAAACTAGGCAGCGCTGATCAAATATGAATCAAGATTCTGTTACTGTAATGCCTCTTTCTCGCCTCAAATGTTTTCAGAAACATCTTGTAGTGTACTGTTTAGCTGTAAAATGAGAAAGTTTGTGACGCGGCCGCCATGTTGAAAACAGTCGAGCCAAAACCAAGCACCGCCCACCGGCTGGGTCACAAACTTTCTCATTTTACAGCTAAACACTAAAATATGTTTCTGAAAACATTTGAGGTGAGAAATAGGCATTACGGTAACAGACTCTTGATTCATATTTGATCATCGCTGCCTAGTTTGACCGTTCGATCAGAGTTTGACAGTTTTGCAAGCAGTGATTGACAGCTGCTGTAGAGACTCCTCGGCTCTGAATGGTTGTTTTCCTTCGGGGCATGCTGAAATCTTGCAAATGCACTAGGAGGACACAGAGGAATATGATTTTTTTCCCCCACAGATTATGTCCCATGCACTATTGTAAAGATATAGTGACAGTTTTATAAAAAAAACCAAAAAAAAACTTTTATCACATTTGCTCAAAGTTACCAACTGCAGCTTTAAAGGCTGAAATATTTGGGGCCCTACAGCAGCCACAGTGCCAACATGCAGACCACGTTGCATGTTGCTATGTGACATCAAACATGAGACTCATGCATTTGTTATGCCAAGATCTAATAAGAGGAAAGGGCATAATTAAGGTGAGTAATTCAATGTTGGCATATCAGTGCAACAGATGTCCTGTTTATAAAGATCAGAGCTCGTCTGGAGAGATCGATCCTATCTGCCTTCATCAGTCAATAACAAGCTTGTTAATCGTTTGGACAGATACAGTGAGTTCATATAAAATAACAGCTGCAACAGCAGGCAGGTCGGCAGTATTCAGGCCTACTGGCTGGTATGAACTCTTCAACCAGTTATCTTGGTACCACGTGAACCAGCCTTCCGCCGAGATTCAATGTATGATGAGGGTTTTTTTGTACTGTGAACACTGTACAGCAGCCTGCATGCATGCATGCAAAAAAAAAAAATCCAGAAGGATGTCAAGCTCTGTAGGCTACAGTTACACAAGTATGAATTCCAGGCAACCTTCAAAATAAAAGTCCCTACAGAAGGAGTTAGTGGCATAAATGAATCAGGAGGGGGAAAGTTGGATAGTGGTTAAAGGGGCTCTTTGTTCTGTGCCACTGACTAATCTTTAGGGTTTAAATAAGATTTGTCTCAACAGTTTCGAGCAAACATTCAAGATGTTTTTATTCATTGCGTAATGATGATAACCCATAGGTTACATCAGGCCAACTGATTTTAGGTCATCTGGACATGATGGGAGATATGAGCCTCCAACTCAAACATAGAATTGTCATATTGCAATATTTACAATATTATTATTATTATTATTATTATTATAGGTTGCCTATAGGCACTTTTGGAGTCTCAGGATTTGGATCTTACTTTCTCAAGTGCCACCAACATGGAAGACATGAACTTACTGATCTGATATGGCCCAGAGTCAAACAAGTGTTACGGAAATTAAAAACTCGCAGCCATACAGACCCGAGTAGTTTGTAATCATGGGTCATGGCATCATCTGTAAATGTCAGCTTTGACGTGCCCTCGCCTGTGTTTCACATGTCAACATGTCTTCTGCAAAAAAGCCCCCCAAAAAACATTAAGGCTATGTTCCAAATCGCATACTTTTTTCTGTTTACTTTTAGTACGTACTGCAGCTGCCCTTACACACTGTTGCATGCAGTGTGCATACAATTGGGACATACTACTTCGTCATAACATTGCACCTTGAACTTTGACCCTCTGGCTCATATATCTGCTGTGCAGAGGATTGTGGGTCAGAATAGCCAGAAAAGCATGCTGGCCTGCATACTGCAAAATAAGACCAGTTGTAGTAGGACATCCTGGTATTTTTGGCATACTGCATTTGACATACTATGCATTGGGACATACTAAATCTTTTTGTAGTATGGGTATTGGAACGCACACTACATCTTAAGAGGCATTGGTGCCTAATGCAATGTATCCACACTAAGACATTTCTATTATGTAGTTAATCATGTAGAAATTCTACCACAAGAGGGCGACTTTACCTTTTCTCCCCACTCTATGTTCACTACTACAGTGATTTGCTAATTTTACCCCCATTGCAATAGAGACAATGTGCAGCTTAAACCAAGAGGGAGAAGAGAACGAAAATTTAAGTGGCTATATAATGTGTGACAAAGAGCTCCCTCACAGTTGTTGTATATATGCTCTAGTTGGCGCTATTTTATTTTATTTTATTTTGATTTTTTTAATTTTATTTCATTTTCGTTCCGTTTCGTTTCGTTTTGTTTTGTTTTGTTTTGTTTTCTTTCATTTCATTTAGTTTAGTTTTGTTTTGTTTTGTTTTGTTTTATTTTATTTTATTTTATTTTATTTTGTTTTGTTTTATTTAATTTAATTTAATTTAATTTTGCTTTGTTTTGTTTTATTTTATTTTATTTTATTTTATTTTATTTCGTTTTAATTTATTTTATTTTATTTTATTTATTTTATTTTATATATGTTTTTGCATCCTACAAACTTCTCGTGTTATGCTTTTATTTTGCTGACCCATTAGCTTCACTTCTGGTGGAGTGGTTTCTGTCTCTGTCTTGACGCAGCAGTGACCGAGAGGCCCAGCCCATTTTGATTACGCACCAACAGAGAGGAAGGGGTGCTCGCTTGATGTTGCTGATCTCTGAACCATCTCAACCAACCAAACCCCTGCTGTTGTAATGTAAAGCTGCTAGTGTCCTGCTGGTGTAAAGAATCCGCTGTGAAAAGGAACATACAATCTGCTCCTCCAACTTGAACACAACCTCTTCTGCGTCGGAGAGATTCCGCAGCCACATTACGCATGGACTGGTTTTGGGGTTTTGGGGGGATTGGAGTAGAAATGCAGCAACAAGAAGAAGAACCATGCCCAGCTTACATTGCAAGCGAATCTATGACATCCTGTTTTTATCCACTACGACTTTGATATGAGTGCAATCCGCTCGGATACCGACGAGGAGTGAAGAGAAAACACACACACACACACACACACACACTCACAGACAGAGCAGAGGCGCACCAGCTGAAGGACGTTGTTTTTCCTCTGCAGACGCTTGTGAACCGAAAAACCTCTGCATTTAGGATTTTTTTTTTTGATGGAGCTGGAGAACATAGTAGCCAACACTGTACTGCTAAAAGCGAGAGAGGGTAAGTTGGCACATAAAAGAAGCTTAATAGTTCAGTAGGCCTGGCTGTGTTACATTTATGCAGAAAAGGTGGGAATAATGGTAACGATGACGGCAGTAGGTAGGTAGCCTGTATACTGCTCAGTACAGCTGCAGGTAAATCCTACAGATGCAACAGAAAAACACTCTTATGCAATAATACAGACAGCATGAACACATCTCACTGAAAATGGTGATAAATTCTAACCTAAAATCGACCTCATGGATCATTTTATCTTTGCTGATTTTGACAGATCTAATGCGTTTTTCCCACGTATGTAAGAGGAGAGAAAAAAAAAAATCTGCCTCCCACATCCGCTTTTCACTGTCTGCGCAAATGAATGCGCTCTTTCGCAACATTATACATGCTGAGGCATACACACCGAGGCAGGGAATAACTATTTTTATTATACACAGAGAATAAATGAGTGCAGCCTGGCTGGCTGGCATTTGTGATGTGATGATGATGTTGAAATCTCTGTGTGGGGCCTGCTCTGCACAGCTCTGGTTATCAGAGTATCTGAGAAGGCCACATGTAGTCTGACTGGAATATAAAGGTATATGGTGTTATTAATAGCTCCTTTTCTAGGAAGACAGGGTCGTGCTGAGGGCAGAAGGAAAGGCCTGCAGGTAAACACCATGCAGTCTGACGCCATGATTGTTTCCCTTAAAGGGGATATATTATAAAAAAGTGAGATTTTCATGTTTTTTTATTATAAAGCAGGCTTAAGTCCTTTATAAATACGGTGAAAGTATCGAAACGCTCAATCCACAGGTAAATACCCACAGCCCGTATTCAGAAACTCTGCATTTGAAACAAGCTGTCAGGATTTCTGCCCATTCGTGATGTCACGAATATACAATATTCAGACCCTTTATGCAGTTTTAAACATAAACATTCTAAAAGTGTCCCAGTTTTTCCTGGTTGCAGTGTATGTGAATGTCATCAACTGACAGGAAGTACACATGGACCCAAGCTGTTGCCTAGCAACGCAATTCCGTCGAAATGCGCTAAAACGGAGCGTTTCAGACAAGAGGGTAAATACAGGCATATTCAGGCCGACAGTATTAGGAAAATAAAGTTTTTTTGAACATTACAGCATGTAAACATGTTCTAGTAGAAACATAAAATACAAGTATGAACCTGAAAATGAGCATAATATGGGACCTTTAAAGTCTTCTGGAGGTCCCTGAACCTGTGTATAGGGAACTTACTTACTTACTTAGTCCTTGTTGCGACTGGTGGCACATAGGGCAAGGTCTAAGGATCTCCACTCATCTCTGTTGTTTGCTTTCTTCTCAATGCTGTTCCAGCTGTATCCTCTCGTCTTCATTTCTCCTTCGATGGTTCGCCTCCAGGTTGTTTTTGAGCCTCCCTCTTCTGCGTTTTCCCTCTGGTGTCCAACGCAATGCCACTTTTGTCATATCATCAGATGGTTTCCTTAATACATGTCCAAGCCATCTCCATCTTCTTCTTATCAATATTGTTTCCATGTCCAAGCACGCTGTCGTTTTGTGTAGTTCATGGTTTGTGATCTTCCTATAGGCCAGAATATCCTCATGATCTTTCTGAGGCGTGTATAGACAATAAGTGGGTTAAAAACATCATACTTCCTTGGAACTCTGGATGTGTGCCATATCTTTTTTAGAATAAATTATGAAACCTTTCACTAGAAATACTTCTTAATATACACACACTCTCACACAACTGCACACCATAGACTCTATATAAACAGTCCATGGTGTGCACACACAAGAAGTTTGGTTGCACGTGGTTTCATGTGGCAACAGTCTCTGTGGAGTTGCGGGGTGACGCAGGACAAGACTCTGGCAGCTCATTCCATTTATCTCACATGAGGACATACTTGGGAGGAAAAAAGAGGGGGACAAGTCCGGGCACAGAGAGAGAGAGAGAGAGTTTCATGGGAATTAACGGAGTGATGAAGTGAAACAGGAAGCTGACATGCTGTCAAAACCCCTAACGAAGGACGCTGTTCGCCTGGGGGTCAGTCTGGACGTTTTTGTTTCATAGGCAAGGCAGAGCACGACTCGGACTGGGGTGAATTAAGCTTCATGAATTAATAAGAGCAGTTAATGACCCGTGACAGATCTCGCTTGTCCCAGCTGCTCCATTGGTGCTCATCCAGGCCCAGTGTGTGGGAGAGAAAGGGCCTTTTACAGTTTCACATTAAGGGATGAGACGGTTCTTTGAGTTAACAGCTGAAGCACGACTTTTCTCCGCAGCCTGATCAATGGCCCTACAAATGCAGCCGTGTGAGAGTATAGATCCAACAGTTGAATTCAGATTTGTTGCACTGAAGTGTGTCACAGGTTGTTGTGAGTGTCCTTTTAACTGTGGGGATCATTAGAGGTTTTATCTTACAGGGCCCAGAGTGGTAACTCTCCTGCTTCATCACTCATGTGTATGGCAGTATACACAGAGTTTCACTTTAGGCCACATACCAGCAACAGCGAGAGGATGTGAATGGAGCGAAGAAACTCCTGTTTATTCCCTGGTTGTTTATGCGAGTGAGAGCCGAAGCGAGAGGCATGCATCCTCTTGTCCAAAACGCTCCCAGGGACGCACAACAGGAAGGCCCAGTTTCCACTTTGCCGCGTTTCATGCCAGCATCCGTCCTCACACCTCCCAAAATCAGTAAAACAGTGTGAGTGGCAGCGAAGCGTAGAAATAAAAAAAGTGATTGATATCCCCCCGGGCCAGGAGCTAGAGCAAAACAGGCCCCTGTGCCAACTTCCATCGCTCTTTGGCTCTTCTGTGTCACACAGTACTGGTCTGGATTTTACCATCAAGTGAACACTTCTCATTGATTAGAGAGGTGGGAGATTAAAACCAGCCGGTTTTAAACTTTAGGATCAGAGAGGATTTACGACCAATATGCTGTTTCACGTTTATCACAGAGTAGAAAATCGAACTCATATGGATTTCCATAGGAAAGTAGATCATATTGAACCATCTCGTCGAGTGACCACTCTCTTACGTAAAGCCAAATGGTATTATGCACTATCAGTTAGATGCAGCCCATAAGCTATTTAATCAAATTGATCGTTACATAACAAACTGAGTGGGCTACTGCCATCCGAGCTCCAACTTCCTGTGGAGCTGCTCTCCGGTCTCTGCGGAAGATACTTTATGGATGATGAGCATGCAGTGAAATGAAACACCCCGATCTCCTGCGCGGTCATCTGAGTATCATCTGACGGTTCTACTGTTAACCCATCGTGAAAGCTCAGCTGAGGAAATTGGGGGGTCACAGCATGATCAGAAAGAAGTTCCACCAAGTTATTCATGGCGGTTTGTTTCAGCGAGATCTGTTTGGATCTTTTTTAATGTTAGCTGACATGTAGTGACACGGAGGGAGTAGGTTTAATACCAGGGTATACTGTAGATGAGGGGTGTGGGGGTGAATTCCTTTGTTTAAATGTAACCTGAACCCAGCTGCTCTGACGAGAGCAACATCAGCGCAGTAGACCCTGGGCTTATTATGTGTGTGTGTGTGTGTGTGCGTCCCCATTCACAACTCTTGCTGGCAGCAGCAGCAGATTCCAAGCCAGGCGAGCGAACGTCATCAGCTGTCCAAGTGAATGAGAGTGAGGGGGGAAAAACTGCATTGCTGCATCCAGATGCCTTCCCTTGAATTGCTGTAGCAGAGCCGGGGTATTTAGTTTGGGCCACTACACCGAATTCCACACGGATGCCTGCTGCTGGCTTTTGCATTTGGGCTGTCTCTGTGTTTTTGGAGGTTGTGGTTGCGCGAGTAAAAAAAAAAAAAAACCCTTCTGTCACATTTGGTGTAGAATTCAGTACAGGGAAGGGTTTCATACTGTAAAAGCCGTACGTTAATG
Source organism: Adelosebastes latens (assembly GCA_916700685.1). NCBI lineage: Eukaryota > Metazoa > Chordata > Actinopteri > Perciformes > Sebastidae > Adelosebastes > Adelosebastes latens. The sequence continues at coordinate 23,045 of CAKAKR010033243.1, forward strand.
GATACCTCACCTGAGTAGTGAAGGATTAGTTTATTTCCAGGTAACTAAGCTGAGACATGATGATGGGAACATGGCAGCTGTTCTCTTCATTTGTTTTGCCTTTTTTTTTTTCCTTCCGCATCATTTTCTCAAACAAAAGATTTAATGTCATCAGACTGAGAGCCAGACTGGTTGAAAGAATGATTTTGGAAGACATGTCTCTGTTTGTTTTTGGCCTATAAAGGAATCACTTTAATGAATCAAGACTTTGTTTGACAGCCTATTTATTAGGGCTGCAACTAACAATTATATTCATTGGCGATTAATCTGTCGATTATTTTCTCAATTAATCGAGTAGTTGTTTGGTCTATAAAATGTCAGAAATGGTGAAAAATGTCGATCAGTGTTTCCCAAAGCCCAAGATAACCTCCTCAAATGTCTTGTTATGTCCACAACTCGAAGATATTCAGTTTATTGTCATAGAGAAGCAAAGAAACCAGAAAATATTCACATTTAAGAAGCTGGAATCAGAGAATTTTTAACTTTTTATCTTAAAAAATTACGCAAACCGATTAATCGATTATCAAAATAGTTGGCGATTAATTTAATAGTTGACAACTAATCGATTAATCGTTGCAGTTCTACTATATATGTATGCTTTAGATGAGGATTACGATATAATTTAGAGCTGCAAAAATGAGTCAGTTAATAAATTAGTCGATCAAACAGAATTAATCGGCAACTATTTGGATAATTTTTTTAAGTTTTCTGTAAATTTTCAAGTCAAAAAGCCCAAAATGTGTTTATGCAGCTTCTCCAATGTGGGAATTTGCAGATTTTTCTGTTATATATAATTATAAACTGAATATATTTGGGTTTTGGACTGTTGGTCGGACAAAACAAGACATTTGAGGATGTCACCTTGGACTCTGTGAAAGTTGTTTCTGCTTTTTTGACATTTGATGGACTTAGGGATTAATCATAGAAAATAATCAGCAGACCAATCGATAATGACGTCGGTCCAGAATTATGTGGCTGTTAATGAACATCGGACTCATTTGTGTGCTAAGTTACAAATGGGAGAATCCATAGAGAAAAGTCTTACATGATTAGTACCTAAATATGGTGGTATATCCAGTCATTTGGGATGCCCTGAATGGATTCTGTTGTGTTTGAAATCAATGATATCATGTGTTTTTGTTGTTTTATGTGGCCCCATTGCACTCTCAAAAGAATGTATTCATCATATCAAGCCACGCGTGATACAAGATAACATGAGATAACAGGCATGAGGTGTTTGTCTGTGCAAGCGATTTGTGTGGGCTCTGAACATGCACAGTGTCTTCGAGCTCTTTGAGGGGGTGGGGGAGTGGGAGTCGGGGTGGTGTAGCTCCATCATGTGATGCTACAACAAGCCTCAGCAAGCTGGAGGAGCTGCTGTCGTCAGTACTGACAGATTTCTAGTGAAACGAGCCGAGTAACCTGTTTGAATCAAACACACAACTCGGGTCTTTGTTATCCCGTCTGATCCTCCACCTGTCAGCTAATGCTAACGTCAGTATGAATAATATACACCAGGCTCGCCTCTCACACAAAAAAACTTTCTCTCCCACTTCCACACAAACAAAAACACTTTTCGGGAGTGCTCCTCCTCCCTCAGGACCCCTCTGAAAGGACGGAGCCATGACATAATGCCGTCGACTTTTATTGGGTAGAGAGCCTTAATGGAGGGGAGCGTAAAATACACGAGGGGCAAAGCAGCCTGTCGTTTCCTCGCTGGGTTCTTCTGACGGGAAAGAAGCAGAAAAGAAAACCTGTGAAGAAAGTCTGTTGCAAATATCTGCAGGGCTGTTCGTGACCCACTCTTACACATCTCATATTTATCACTTCTCTCGGAGGTGATTCACTTTGATTATTAAAGCCATAGTTGTGATTTTTTTATGTTTTTACTTCCCGGCATGTTACAGGAGTGCGTAGCCTGCAACATTAGACCCCACAGAGTTTACTGAAAGTCAGGGTTACTGGTTACTGGTAATATTAACAGGAATGCACCGATACTGGATCGGATATCGGGCCGATACTGACTCAAATAGCTGGATCGGATATTGGTGACAATGCGGCCGATCTATTCAATTCAGTTCTATGTTTATATACTATATACATTATACACTTGAATTGTAATTCTTGTTCATTTTGAAGATTTTTTTAGCTTATAAAAAAGCTTATACAGCTTATAAATTAAACACTGGTATCAGATCGGTACGCAGTATCGGACGATACCCAAAGCCCAGGCATTGCTATCGGTATCGGGACTGAAAAAGTTGGATTGCTGCATCCATAAATATTAAGTCGGTGACCCTCAAAAACAAACATTTTTAGCCATGCCAGTGGCGTCCGTCTCTTTGGTCCAGATTGAAATATTTCAATTTGGTACAGACATCCCTATAGGATGAAGTGCGGCTCTCCGCAATTCTTACATTTTTCTGCGGCCGGGAGGCTTATTCTTGTTATTCAGGCGGGAAGAAATTCTTTGTAACATAGGTCAACATGTCACAGGAGTCACAGGATCTGTTTACTGATTGGCTGCAGGTCCTTTCTGGCCGTACTTCGGCGCTAAAGTTACTTAAGTTTGGCCGCATTTCACCGCAGAATCAAACGGACGCAGCTCGCTGGAGCGGCCGCCGCAGCTTTTCATAGACGTTGCATGGCAGCTCGCCACAGGCCGCGGTTTGCCGCTGCTCTGGTGTGAATTTGGCATAAAGCCATATTGGCTGAACCTCATCCTCAACTTCATAACATAGGCCTTCATAAACACATACTTCCATATCACTCCTTCTCTGTCAAAACATTATTTGGCACGCAAGTTTCAGATTTTCAGTCAGCAGAAGCTCTTCATTTCATTTTTCACTTCATCAACCTTTATTGAAAATAGTATAAGTGCAAACTAGCGAATGTTAGCATGCTAATAAAATAATCTGAGATGCTAAACATCAGCATGTTAGCATTGTCATTGTGGGTATGTTGGCATGCTTAGCAAGTATTTGGTACTGATATTTATTCCTTATGAATGTGTTACGAGCATAGTTTTTTTTAAAGAAAATAAAATTTTTGCGTTTACTTTCAGATGTTTATGCAAATATTCCTCCAAATTAAAACGATGGCAAAGGAGAGAATCTCTTATATTTTTTCGACCAATTTTGTTTGCTTCTTTTTCATGCAGGTAACTGTACAACGTAATTATTTCATGCTGAGATATTTTCAGCACGTTTCAGTTGAAATTGACAGAAGCTTTTCTGCTTCGACAGTTAAAATCAGGTTTTTTTTTGTGTGAATCCTTCAGAATTAAAGCGCGAGGGCTTTTTCCTTGGCTCCCCATCTTCTACCAACAGATAAACCTGGAGAAATAAACCAAAGAAGAAGTAGAGATACATTTCTCCATCGACAACACGCCACAAGGCTCGCTGTGTTTTGAGTAGGAGTGTGACTCATTTTTTCTTGAGTGGAAAAATTCAGCTCTCTGGCTCTTACTATCTCTATTGTTATTGCTGCCTCTACCCACACATACAGTATACATAACTCAGCTGGATGCAACAAGTTCACGCCTGTTCTCTGGGGGTTGTCGAGTGGAATTCTGGGAAATATAGGAGATAATTATCGAAAGTAGAAGTAGACAAGGTGGGCTGAGGGAAAGTGGATGCGGAGAAAATGTGAATTTTAATAGCTCGTCACTAAAGTACTCCAGGAATGCACCGAGCAGCCAAACTGATGATATCTTTTTTCACCGTGTCAGACATACAGGTGATTACTTATGCACCATTTTATCGTGTCTTGATGCATACTATACGGCCTGAGATGTGCTTCCTGTGCTCTGCATTGCTGCCACATCTCTTTAATGGAACATCCAATGAATATTTGATGTGCATTAATCGTGCGATAATCAATACTGTAGCTTATGAAGCTTCCTCCCTAATGTCTCCTGTTGTATGAGGAGCTAAATGCTCGACTATGCACTTTTCAACATATCCATGGAAACTTATGTACACACACGCAACATGGTAAGACATTGTAGGGCTTGAAATTACATAAGGCCATATAATTTAAAGGGGACACATCATGAAAAACTCACTTTTTCAGTGCTTGTGCACATACATTTGGGTATCTGGACTGCCTACCAACCCACAAACTGTGAAATAAGACAACATAGTAATTTTTTTGTGGGCTGCCAAGAGGTGAAAGTCAATTGTTCAATCCATTGCATCATCAGCGCCCAGCAGCAAAGCTACGCTTCTGCCATTTTGGACTGAAAGCTGCTACCGGACGCCAGTAAAACGTCCGATTTACCGTTTAAAAAAGGTTTTCTTCATTTTATATATATATAAGTATGTAATAATAAATTATAAATCCAAAAATGGCCCATGAAATAAGGAATAATCCCACAACATTATTCATTATTCATAATCAACATTAATTATTATTAGTTAGACGGTTATCGTAGTTTGTTGTGTGTGGAGGTGTGTGTGAAAAAAATGGTATTCAGGACAGCCGTAAATATTATAAGCGTTTTCAAAATGGAGGCAGCGGCTGTTGTCAAAAAAACACCAGAGTTTCGTCTCTTTGCTTCTATACTCTGCCCACAGCTTGACAACTACCTTTGCAAATGTGCACCACATTTTTCTCGCAAGCCAATCAGAGCAGACTGGGCTTTTCAAGGAGGGGGTCTTAAAGAGACAGGCGCTAAAACGGAGCATTTCAGACAGAGGTTGAATACAGGTATATTCAGACAGACCGTCTGAGAAAAATCATCATGTTTTTTTAACATTAAAACATGTAAACATGTTGTAGTAGAAACCTAAAATACAAGTATTAACCTGGAAATGAGCATGATATGACCCCTTTAAAATCTAATGAATTGTGAGGTAAATAAAAACAAAGGGATCTTTTCACCTTGTTTATGTTTTTAGGAGGAGGAAATAGTCAGACTATAATCCCACTGTAGGTTATTTATGGGAACATATGGCCTAGGGATTCTTTAAACGTGCATTCTGGGAGAAAAATACAGGCGTTTATGACATCTAATACTGTAAAAACTAATAAATCTCAGCTCTTCCTTTAGGCCTGCTGTGAGTTTCCAACGATACACCCTCTCAAGTAGCCTACCTTTTTTTTTCTTTCAAGGGATGTTGCCAAAACAGAACAAAAGAATAAGGAATGTCAACACAGGAGCGAGACGTGGAACAAACATCTTCATGAAGAGAGAGTGTGTGTGTGTGTTTGAGGACAAAAAGGAAACAGCTAGAGAGGATAGAGGCCGCTTGAGAAGGGCAATGTAATCACTTTAACCCTATTTCCGGGATGGGTTTTTGTGCGCATACACACACACACATGTTCAATAATATCTATCCACATGCAGTACAGTGCACCATGTGCTCCATCAGTTTGATAAGTTGGACCTCTTTGTTTTCATTGGAAGCACTTTGCTCGATGTTTGCTTACTTGTGATGTAACTGCAGAGTTTCGCTCCGAGCGAGAGGAAATAAAATCATCCCTCACGGAGCCTTGGGATTACATTTCCATAATGTTTCAACCCTATCAAAACATTTATGGAGGTGAACAAACACACTGACGCCGTGTCAGAGCGTAGCAGCGTCCCATTATGGCTATAGCTTCATGTGGACTATGCTCTGTCCTCTTGGATCTTTATGGATGAGCAAACAGCGTGTATTACCCAGCGTGCCCTTGGGCTGTGTGTGTGGTGCTTTGACCGGACAGCCCGGTGGGTTATATAATGTCACTCTATTGAATGTTTTTCCCCCTCCTTCACATTCCATATTTTATATATTTATAGGACAGGAAACTTGTGGCACATGACTCTGTCCCAGACAGGAAATGTACCCCGGCCTTCTGCTGCCTTTGTGAGATTTCTGCCCTTGCATGCAAGTTTTCACACCGATTACCTTCCCCACACAAACACACACGGTTGTTCACTTATGTTGTTACAGACAGGGTTACTCTAGCGACAACTGTCGCAGCTCACCAGCTTTGAGGTCATGGACCGGTTTGACCACCTCGGTTTGTATTAACACACCGCTCCTGCCCTTGTGCCGGTTGCTATTTTTAGCAGCAATGTTTACAAGGACACAAAGAGTCACACTTGTGTATTTTTTTTCTTAAAGCTTTGAGCTGTGAGCAACATGTCTTGCACTGATTTCACATGTAAATCAATCTTAACATGAACATGTAGCTTTCATGCTAAATACAGCTTATTCAGGTGTTATTGTCAACGCAGCACACTCGGGACACAGCTGTGCTCCTAGCGCCGACACTGCCGATAAGATCTCTCTTTAATTGTTTATGACTGATTTTGATTTTATGACCCTTCATTAAGTGGTTTAACATGTGACACCCGCAGCAGCCAAAAGAATAGTCGAGTGCCAGGTAAAAGGTGTATACGTCACCGATGTGCGCTTTGAGAGCGTTAGCAGATGTTAGATTGTGCCGTTATTACTGCGATAATGAGGAATACGTGTTCGGAGAGGCTCGTTCGGGGTGGCAATAAGGCGGCTGGACAGAGAGAGGGGGCCGACGTGACATCATGGTGGAACAGGGCAACAAAGAGCTTCTTCCTGCTATAGTCCTCCCCTTCTGCTCAGGTCTGGGCAGCGTTTCCCTCAGCTTCCTGTGGCACACAGACCACACACACAAACACACACTCGCTACTGTTAAACTGAACCCGAGGGCTAACCAATGACCTCGTTTCAATAACAGGTTTTTCACATGTAGAGATCACAGTTGCTAAATAAGGCCTCAAAATTGACTATGGGGCTGAATCAATGAAAAACTAGTACAGGATTTATTACAGTGATGTTGGCTGGACTGCATTAGCTTGTACATAAACTGTACAATAAACTTGTAAGATATAACATATATTATGGATGCACTGATCCAACTTTTTCAGTCCCGATACCGATGAGTGATACCCGGGCTTTGGGTGTCGTCCGATACTAGTGTTAATTAATAAGCTGCAGGCCTCACTGTGTGGAAGTGACTTGGATCATTCTTTTATAAATTTATGTAAGGCAACATCAGGCTTGACTTAAACATTGCTTTCCTAACTTTGTAAAACGAAATGCAACAAATAAATACATAGATACACATTTTGTGAATTGTTATTTATTATTAAAATAGTAAATAGTACACCAACAAGTTGGCAAAAAAAATCTTCAAAATTAACAGGAATTACAATTCAGGTGTAAAGTAAACCTTTTTTATTACACGGCTTTGTTGAATACTCAAATCTGATTGGTCAATCACGGCGTTCTACGGTCAGTTATTTCTTCATAGTAGATCGTTGTTATGTATAACAGACCGTTGCTATGTATAACAGACCGTTGCTATGGGCGCAGTTCTGATTTCTGACTCCGGCGGACCGCTTTGTGTCAAATTATTGATTTCTTAAGTAAGTAGCCGTGTAATAAGCGGGATAATGTACAGCTAGCAGTCATTGTTGTGAAATAAGGGGTTTATTTCACAACAATGACCAGCAACAAATTGGTCAAACCATTAACAGGAATTCAAATCCCAGTATATAATGTATATATTATAAAAACATAGAATTTAATTAAATATATAGGACCCATTGTCACTAATATTCGATCCAGCTGTTTGAGTCAGTAATGGCCCGATATCCGATCCAGTATCGGTACATCCGTAACATATATATTAGTGTTAAGTTTATCTTCCATCTGTATTCATCTCTACATCCGTGCTCATACTGTATACATAGTAACATGCAAACATTTGCTGCACAACCGACAAAAAGCACAATCTGCAAAGGTGTGATTTATTTCCAACCATCTCAGTCTTTATTTTGCAAGAGATAGATATCTAGTTTGAGATGTTTAAGCTGTTAAGTATCACTCTGCAGGGCCCTGAGAAACAGGAAGAGGATGTTTTTTACAGGGAGTGCCAATGCAAACTTCTCTCCTTCGCTTGATAATGTGCTTGTTGTGTATTTACAACTTTTGCATACACAAGAACACGCGCCCTTACCTGCTGCAGCTCTAATGCAAATACATTCCAAGTGTTGAACAGTTGGGCGTTGTGGGAGAGAAGGAAGAGGGAGACTTTGAGAGAACAAAGGCGTTTGTATCATCGTCTGGTGCCGGTTGGCTTCGCTGTCGTTGTTGGTACCTCGCTGACCACCACGGTGTGTGACTCAACCGCGAGGCCGACATTTAACGGATCAGGCAAAGGAGGTGATGTGAGAATAATCAGAAAGGGATAATCGGTTGTTTGTGTGCAAGGATTGAATTTTAGGTCGGCACACGGGAGGAGATGTTTGCAAAGAACAGTCACAGAAATCTACCTCCCTTTTTCTGCACAGTGTAGGTGTAGAGAACAGCACGTATTCACAGCGCTCCTCTCTGCCAACAGCAGCGTTCACACATCACATTCTGCTGCAGATGTTGTTGTTACATGTATGCCAGATGCACAGCGTGAGCTTCAGGATGTGGTTTTCGGCTGCTTGTCCACAGCAGATCTGAGTGCACGTCTGGAGTGACAGTGCAAGTGGAGGTGTGTGAAACCTCAAGAGACCCTGTGTGAGTGTGTGTGTGTGGATGCTTTTGCGTGTCAACACTTTGTGAATATAACCTCACAGCTAAGAGGACGTTTTTGAACGTGTGGATGGATGATGGGGCCCGCAGAACTGCCCCGAGTTGGTTAAATTGAGCGCGAGGACGTTACTAGAGAGAGGTCACACTGGAAACAACACACAGATGTTTGGGATGCCGGTAACCCCCTGGTGTCGCGCCAGACGGATGTCGTTCCCTCTCTCTGACCTTATTTTTGCTTCACTTGACATGCCTTCATGATGTCAGAGCTGCTTAGGAGAAACATAAATAAAGGGCGGCGACCACACTGCCCTCATGGAACAGATTAGACTGACAAGTTCCTGTGCTGCGTACCCAAGCCGGCGCGGTGCATATTTCTACTTGTGTGTAAGTGACGGACCATGAGAGAGTGAGAACTGTCTAATAGAGAGAGAAAGAAATGCGGGGAGCGAGCACAAGAGGGTTTATGGACGACATTTACGAGCATATTCAAACTTTTAATAGCCCAGTGTTGTTAAACATGAACCCACAGTTGATCTGCACATAAAACACTTGTAAGTGGATCTTTTCTTTCTGCAGCTTCATACCACAATATTAAAATCTCCCTTTTATGTTGATATTTACAATCCTTTTTGTAAACTTCCCCACCCCCCCACCCCCCAGACCTTGTTTGCTACATCCCGCCAGAATATTTCCCCTCCAGCGAGCCGATATACAACAGCTGACGGCCACCAACACTGCATCAGAAAAATTTAACTCATTTGACCTGACATCATAGACGTCAAAAGACACTGAGGCCAGACAGGAAATTGCTCGTTACATCCAGATGGATAAGTCTCTTATGTGGAGATTGAATAATTTATGCACGGTATTTGCATGTTTGTGGGAGCAGTTGGGTGTGTTCGCGTACAGGTCTTTGCACCCAACTAGGCCTCTGCTGTTACTCATATTCCTTCATGGAATAAAAGAGTTTGTTGCAGCTGGCTGACAAATTAATCATGCTGTAAGAGGTTGTCAAGCAGTTTGGATGTTTTCATTTCCGCTAACTTTCCCACGCCCTGACTATCTTTTCTTCACACACATTTTTGGTTTTATTTATTATTATGAATATGCTATATTTGGCAAAATGAGGGCCCTTAATTGAACACCATCTTCACTGACTTGACTGGTTCTAGAGATGAGATGAATAACAGGATATGAAAGCAGAAAAACTTTTTTTAAAGAGGACCTGTTATGCTAAATTTCAGGTGCTTCTACTAGGACATGTTTACATGCTTTAGTGTTCAAAAAACACTTTATTTTTCTCATACCGACTGTGCTTTGCGTGGACTTTGGGCTTTGTAACTTTGCAGAACTTTTACATGAACAAAAAGCTATATAACACACTAAAGTAAAGGGAAAAGCACAAAAGCATAATAGGTCCCCTTTAATTCTAGAGTTGGCTCTAATCTTTGCTTTTTTCAGTGAACTACTGGATCATTTTATCACCCCCATCAGTATGCATCACTTTGTTTCATTGCTCAAAAGGCCAAACAGGAAGGGAACCACTGATCTATAGCGATGTTCTGTTTATATGCCCATAAAGCTGTAAACACATGACCTTATCCAACCCTAAAACAAAGGAGGTTGACGGGCCCGAAGCGGCGAAATGAGGTCAGTCAGTCATTGGCTGGCAGCGATGATGTAGAGGTGATGGTTGGTGACAGAAAATCCCCAAGAGAGTCTGAAAAGTAAAAAAAGAAGCTGAATTGAAGGAAATCAAGAAAAGAACTGAAGGTGATGGCAGATGGCAGGAGAGACGAGGAAGCGGGTGGGATGAGGAGGGAGAGAAAATGAAAAATAAATAGGTTTGGAGAGCAGTGAGAAGGAAAGAAAAAAGAGGAACTACATTATTTGTGGTTGTCTCAGCATTGTGTAGAAGTTGAATGCCTGGATGGAGCGCAGACATTTGGTACAATTATCTGACAGGGCATTGACCCTCCACAGGAAATCTACGCCATTTGCTGGACGCTTTTTATCCGCAGACACCTTACAGTAGCATTCATTTTTAGCCTGGTGGCCCCCGTGGGGAATGACCTTCTCCACTCACTGCAGACGTCATGTTTTTATTAAACATATTGGACCACACAGCAACACAGCAGAGTGAGGTTTTGCTGTGGACTTTATATATTAACTGTTTTCAGAGAACAACTGGTGCTTAAATAAGGAAGTGTGCCTGTTTATAGCTTGTTTGGTCTACAGTGATGTTGATGAGGAGCAGGTGCTGGGAGTTAATGATTCTCTTAAGGGATATTTTGACTTGAGTTATTAATACATTCATGCTTGGCGTTTGTCCGTGGAGATATGGCTCCTACCACTCTGTGTGTGTCGGCTGTGGTGACGCAGGGTCATTGATCTAAAAACATACCTGAAGTTATAATAAGGGTTCCTATAACGCTGCTTTTTTGTGGCTTTTGTGGATCAAATGGGTTAGGAAAAGTGTGTTTGACTGCTCTAACTTCATGTACCAAAACATATGTAAAATCAGTGCTGATATTTGCAGGAATTTAACTTTTTTTGTATTCACTGTATGAAAAATACCGCAGAATGGTGCGCATCTACCTGTGCATATATTCATGCAAAAAAAAAAAGAAATATCGGTAATTGCAAAAAAGAATTGTGCATTTGACAAAAATACAACACCTTAAAGGGACAGGGTGTAGGATTTGGTGGCATCTAGTGGTGTGGTTGCAGATTGCAACCAACTGAGTACCCCTTCCGCTCACTCCTCCCTCTCCAAGGAGCGGTAACGTGAGCCGCAAGTGCAAAACCATGGTAACACTGTTCGCCTCGCTCAAAGGTTAGGAGCAATGGAAGTCAGACAGCGGCTGGCGGTACCACGGTTTTGCACTCTGCGGCTCACGTTACCGCAGTTTCACAAGCGTGTCGGAGAACTACGGTGGCCTTCAGTTAACGTAAAAATGAGAAAGGCTCTCTCACGAGTTTGGTTTGTCCGTTCTGGGCTTCTGTAGAAACATGGCAGTGCAACATGGCAGACTCCGAGAAGAAGACCCGCTTCGTATGTAGATATGAAGGGCTCATTCTAAGCTAACAAAAACACACCGATTCTTAGTTTCAGGTGATTATACACTAATGCAAACATAGTTATGAATATTATATTGCATTTCAGCTAATAGATCCCCCAAAATGTTACACACTGGCCCTTTAAAACAAATAAATAGCCTTGAAAAGTATGTATATACAGTATTTATTTTTTCCTTTTGGTGGCAAAAGATGCCAAATGGAAATAGAAAGAAGAAAACTCATGAGACTGTTGTGGCACACTCATCATATTTGAAAAGGTTACATTCCACCCGTTGGCCAAAAGAAATAATCAACCAGACCAATGGTCTTTTTTTAAATAGCAGCAGCTTCACCATAACTGTTTGACATAAACGATAAACGAGGCCTGTATGATGTCTAATATCACACCAAAACATAACAATTTGAGTATTTAATCTTAACATCTTCACATCTAAATTTCTTGAATTATTTTTCATATTAGAAAAACAACGCAGTGTATTCGAAATATAGGTTTCAAACAGCAGAGGAGGGAAGGATGAGGCAGGAATGCAGAAGCATTGATGGGAAAACCTGTGAAAGCTTTCACTCAGAGGCTCCAGCATGACGTAGTGCCTCTCGCATTCCTGGCTTATTACTTAAAGATGTCTGCTCGTCATTGCTTCTCCTGCTCTCAGTGTTGCCTCTCACAAGCCGCTCGCAGCCAATTTCCACAGCGGAGAGCGGTTAAAGGAAATCCCTGTCAGTTCATTAGAGCAGTCTTCTCGCATTAAGAAAAAAATAAAGGCGAACATGACGTAAGGCACGGCAAGCTGGAAAACAGCGAAATGAGTTCTCACAGTTGTGTTTAAAGAGAGGAGGTGATTTTTATATGGTTCAGATGGGAAATGTGGAGGCGGTCACATGTGAAAGGCAAGATAAATTGCACTAATGGATGACTGCACTGTAAGTTTTCCTTTAGGATCTAAGTGATTTTTGCTCATGGTGGTGTTACGTTGCTGCAGGAAGCTGATCCATGATTATTCAGAGCCGTGGAATCCAGTCTGGCAAAGTCCCGGGTTCTGATGGGAACCGAGCCGGTCAGAAAAGGCTTTCTGTCTGTGTGGACACACACACACACACACTGTTCCACTTTCAGAAAAGCTACTGAGTGAGGGAGAAAGTCAGCAGAGAGAGGAGAGATTTACGGAGGAAGTGAGACGTAATCTATGAATTATATATACACACTGAGACTATGATTTCATTCAGGGGAGAGCCCACACACAACCTCCCCCCCTCCTCCTCCTCCTCTTCCTCCCTCTCCTTTCAGGCCTTCATTTGCTCCACGCTGATGAAAACAAACTTTGACAACTTTATGAAGTTTTCTCATTATGTTCATTTTCACCTCTTGTTTTTCAGGTGGAGGAGGAAAGCGGAAAGGGAGGAGCAAAAAATGGAAGGAGATCCTTCGCTTCCCCCATATAAGCCAGTGCACTGAGCAGGGAAACGGCGTCGGTACGTGTTTATGTGCTCACCTTCGTCTGAAGAGAGTGTGTTTGTCTATTGGTGTGTTTTAAAGTGTGCTTTTTTTTTTTATTTCTGCAGAGAGGGACTATGTCAGCATCTGTGAGAAACAGCCTATCGGACGGCTTCTGTTCCGCCTTTACTGTGAGACCAGACCGAAACTGCAACGATGCATCCAGCTACTGGACGCAATGGTAAACACACACACACACACACACACACACACACACACACCGCACTGAGTGGGTGTCTTTTAACCAAACGTTTGCCATTACGAATCCCGGAATAACCCCAGGAAAATATGGGGCAAGTCAACTCTCTTTTTCCTTTTAATAATTACCATCAAAGTGACTGTGAACAAAGCATTTAACCCCTAAATGACCGTTCATTATGGCTATAGCTCTAACCAGGAACAGCTGGCCTGTTAATATTTGGCTTTCTCCAGCTGCTGAACACATGGGGCTCTAAGAAGAGATAGCCTATATATTGGTATCTCAAGGAGGGTGGTGGGTGGTGTCTTTTTATAACCCTTCCAAAACCAAAAACACAAGAGCTGAAGTATAAGGAATGGATTAAACAGTATGGTTATCCATCTCTAATGTGTTCATTAGCATGTTTGGCCAACTATTTTAGGCTACTACCTAGAGGAGTATAGGCCTAATGTAGCATTATTTCCAAAGGTAACAGTCATATCTCACAATATTATTTTGTGGCGTTTACAGGTTTGTAAAATAGCATCTACCCAACCAAAGGAACATGGAAGTATATAATCGTGTGTAGAGTAATGATAGTGGCTCTGTCCTACTCTTAATCTTGGTTTGGGGGAAGTTCAGACTTCAGCAACTCCAGCCAAACTTGTCTTAGATATTTTTACATTTGCTTGGTCATCCTCATCCTCAAATCCCTTTCTTACGTACACATTGATTATAACATAACACTATGTCCACTCGGGTGTATAATAGTAGAGTAGAGAGAGGATAGTGCGATTTACTTTTGGTGGAAGAGTGTAGCATGGGAGTGTAGCATGGGAATTTTGGAGCGGATCTGCATCACGGGGCAGCTACACGCATGATTTTTCACTTATGGTAACAGCCTTGGTGGAGATCTGCACCCTTCTAGTTGTAAACTACATATTGTACCGTTATATAATGGAAAGCTTGACAGGCGTAGCGACCGTAACTAACGGGGAGGGGCTTAGCGAATACTCAATTCCTCCGATGTTCCCAGGTGTGACTAGAGTAGCGGGAAAAGCAGCACTCTTTCCTGGATGAATGCAGGTCTGGAAAACACCCCCATCCACTTTTTCAGTGCACTCACTTTCATTACAGCGTAGCCTGAAAGCACCTCGGTGCTGGGTCATGCAGCCAGAGGAGACAATTAAACTGAGTAGTGATTATTCAACCAGCCCCCCGCCTCCCCCCTGCTTGTTGTCCCCCTCTCCCCCTCCATCCAATCTCTCTTTCTCTCTGCGTCTAGACGGAATAGCGCCCACATGACACATTTAAGTCTTTATCTATGCCCAGAATATCTTTGCGGCCATGTGTCAGGACAGAAAGGACAGCATTGTTTCCCACACCACCCTCTTCCAATCCCTGCACCCCCCACCATTCGCTGCCCCCTTCAACCACCCAGCCTTAAAAATGACCGTCAGCCTCCGCGAGGGGGAAACCACTTTTACAGGCACTCATCCCAAACACATGCTGGCGCTAATTCTGCGATCCATGTGACGAACTCCGAGGCCGCGCTCAGTCACCACTTTACAGTCTATAAACCAGGCCTGAGGGCGATTACAACCAGGCAGGTGCTTGTATCTCAAGTGATTAAATAACATGTGATTTCTGTGCAGTTTATGAGGTTTACTAGAAACCGTTTTATTATGTAATCTAGTCATCATGCATTTCCAGGAACTATAAAAAAAGTTTATTAGTTTGTTCTTTAGTGGGATACGCAGGAACTTTAGTGTGTGCACTGCAGGAACAGCTTTGTAGTTGGGTTAACATTAACATTAAAGCATTCCTTTACCTGGCCGGAAGGATTTTTCCACCTGGGAACAGAGATCTGTAATATAGGTGACCTATATATATATTAAGATGAACTTTGCCTCATTTGCACAGTTACAAGCATGTTTTTTTTTTTACAAATTTGAGATTATGTCAGGAAGCATTATGCCTAACTTTGAAATCTCAAACAATCATGAGTCCCTGTAGGCAATAAATAAATAAATTAGATCCTGTTACCCGCGGGGCAGTCTCCCTTTTTTTTTTTTTTATCAGATCCTACATAGCAGAGCTCTGTTGAACGCATCAGGACTGAAACAGGCGTGGGCGGACGAGCTGCATGTAGAACTAAAAGATGAGGTCGAATAGGATGAATGTTTTAAAGAGATGATTGTCCGGTCAGTGTCGGACAGTTTTATACAATTTAAAATGTTACACAGACTCTATTGTTCAAGGGGAAAGTTACACAGCTTTTTATTGATGTTTCACCTGTTAGTAATCAATTTAATGATCAGTCATCTAACACATTCTTTCTGATAAACATTACACTTCCAATTTTATATTGGAAAAGCATCTTTTATTGTTTCAAGGAGACTTTTGGGAAGCATTGGGAATAGGGCTGCCCCCTCTTAGTCGACTAATCGGTCGTTTTGGTCTTAGTCGACTAAAAGTTATTTAGTTGATTAGTAGATTTTCACGCTTTTTCATGCTGAATAACTTATTTCCAAGAAACTCATCTCTGATAAACACAAGATTTAAAGTGGTGCTTTTGTGTGATTCTTTGTGGAGAAACTCAGTTTTACAGATCTGTCGATTAAATCAACTTATCGATTACTCGACAAAATTGTATGAGCGTTAGTCGACTATGAATTTCTTTGATCGAGTACAGCCCTAGTTCTGGAACCTAATGCGCTCATAGCCATCCTCGGAGCTACACGCTACTTATCTTTTGCCAATAAGTACGAAAAAAATGTCTGTTTTGTTTGGAATGGTGATTGCAAAAAAGTGTGATTGTGGAAAATGGACTCTGTACCCACGTATGATTTGCAAACACATTACATCTGGAGAGACTGAGATTGTATAATGAAGATAGAGGAGGTTTGTTCGATAGGATCTGGGACCCTGCATTGAATTTTTTTCAGGACTAATGTGTTGTGTCCAATTTAAAGCACCTTGCTGTTCATATTTCTTTCTTTTTTCACTATGTACAGTAGATACTTTTGTACTTTTTAAAGAAAAAATGGAGATTGCATGTTCTCCCCATGTTAGCGTGGATTTTGTCCGGATTTTGTTCCTCCCACAGTCCAAAGACATGCAGGTTAATTGTTGACTCTAAATTGCCCATAGGTGTGAATGTGAGCGTGAATGGTTGTCTGTCTCTATGTGTCAGCCCTGTGATAGTCTGGCGACCTGTCCAGGGTGTACCCCCCCTTCGCCTAATGTCAGCTGGGATCGGCTCCAGCACCCCTGTGACCCTGAATAGGATAAGAGGTTACAGATAATGGATGGATTGATGGTTATTGTTATTAAGGATGTCCTTTTGTGTTTTTTTTCTTGTTTGTTCATATTCCAGCTATGCTCTCAAAAAATAATAAACACATATGTTAAACTGAGCAGGAATGCGTAAGCCATGAGAAAGCATGAACCCGAGCGTTTCGGAGGAACAGGTATTGTGTGTGTGTGTGTGTTTCGGTGGTGTGTGTAACAGAGGAAGGAATGTGCTTGGGGGGTTCCAGTGGTTCCTCTTACATCACGAGCAGAAGACTTTTACTTGTGCATTTGTGTGTATGTTTGGTCCCCTCTGCTTCCTAAAGGCTAAAGTCTTCTTTTGCCTTTGGCTGACCCCCTACCGGCAAAGGGTGGGAGTCAGACCGCTCATTTACTCTGTGTGAGTGTGTGTGTGTAATTTCTATGGAGCCTCTGATAACAAAGCCTCAGTTAATCAACGCTTGGCAGCAATCACAATTTGCTCTTTCCCCCCTCTCTCTCTCTCGCTCCGTGTCTTTCACTCATACTCTTATATATATTTACATTTGTATATATGCAGTATGTATTTATTTCTGGACTTCTTTTGGCTTTGTTCTGAAGTGTCAGTGACGCTGTGTCTTTTTAAAGCTTGTTTTTCCTTAAGCACCAGGCTTATGTGTGTATGTACTGAATATATATGGGTCAGTGTCTGTGTGTGTGTGTGTGTGTGTGTTTTGTAGTGGAAAGCTGGTGACGCTGGTGTGACACACTGTGACACTCCAGGACCTCAAGGAATCCCGTCGTGTTTACTGTGTGGTTGCCAGGCAACACAGGACCGTGTTGGAAAAAAGAGCCCCTGATAGAAAGAGTCAGGCCAGCGTGCAGCACAGGCGCCATGTTGCTTCCCCCCCTTTTCACCCCCTCGTTTTTTGAGAAGTTAAAAGTGCTGGCTACGAAATGCGTCAGAGCAGAGCGCTCTTCATGTCGTTGCCTCTGCGAGCGAGAGAGAGAGAGTCCAATATGTCCAGCGTGCAACGTCCAAAACCTGTTTGTGTCAACAGCTTCGTATGTTGAAACACGCAGCCAAGAGCAGCATATGTTTATGTGAGAGTGACAGCGACACACAGAGATGCAGAGTGTGAGGTGTCCCCGTCACCACTAAACAGCAGCTACTCCATCATACAAATTAAACAACAAATTATGCATTTTTGTTTCTCATTAAAGTCAGAGAGAGAATTTGACAGAAGTTTGGCGGTTTTGTGTTTTTTCACAGTTGGAAAGCAGAGAGAGATCATGAATCATCAGTACACTTTAAGAGGATATACTTTTAAGTAACATGTCCCTGATCTCAGCAGATTTCCTCTGGTTGGATGAAACCAATACATTCTTGCTTTATCCAAATTGAGGGTCTGAGGATGGAGGATGTTGTAGGCTTTAAAGCTCTTTGAGGCAAATTTGTGATTTTGGGCTCTTCAGACAAAATTGACTTCAAAAGGAAGGGTGTGCCTTTTTGTGGTATTTTTCCAGGACAGGGGAAACAAAGTTCTTTATTACTTAATGTTTTATGTAAGAAATTAAGTTAATTTTTTTCCTAATAAATGCTGTTATACCACTGCAAAAGTATACTTGGTATCCTTTAAGGCGCTCTGGGCTTGGTGCTTTTATGTATATGACACAAATATGCACCACTTTCTAATAAGTCACCCTTTATAAAGTTGTAACTAAAGGGTATATTAAATAAAACCTAGGTCAGTTATAAACGATTAATATAAACTTTTATGTTGCCACGTTGTGAAAAATCCCCTTTGCTGACGTTTCTCTTTATCATTAATAAAGGCGAATGGAGCTAACTTTTTAAGTCATCAATTCTACAGTTACAAATGATGTCATTAAGGTATAAGCTTATGAGTTTATCAGATTCTAATAAGAAAAAAGTCTGCATTTAAGGCATTTAGTTTTTTTTCCCCAGAAGTTCAAAGGTCAAACCGTCTTCCTGATGAATTAAAGGCCTAAAAAGATTAAGTGTCAAGGTGGAGGAGGAGAAACACTAGCCAGAGAGATATTTCACAACCTGGCAACCCAAATGTTGTTGTCATTAATATCTTACATCTGACCTATAAAGCGTTATAGGTTAATTATTTATTAACCATCACTAATGGTTAATACATCTTTATAAAAGGTGACTTATTAGAAAGTGGCACCCACAGATGAATAACGACATCTACTACGACACGTTTCATTTCATCTGTTGATATTGATAATACTCTATTTAAAAAAAACAGTACAGGATGTTGTTAATGATGTGATTTATTTTGTTATTTAGGAAGACTATGAGGTGACAAATGATGAAAAAAGAAAAAGCAGAGGGGACCAGATCATCAAGACTTTTCTCTCAAAACAAGTAAGTTTCTTTATCTGGTACATTTTTGCACCTTTTTTTATTTCACATGTCGTTGTAAAAGTGAATGTAGTAACCTCTTATAGTGATTGATGTTTAAATCCTGTGGAAAAAGCAGACAATAATGTTGAGTTACAGCTGAATGAAAACACTCGCAAGGGCATTTACAAGGGTGTAGTAGTCAACGTACACATACAAAAATAACAACGTCATGTTTGCACAGCGTGCATGTGTTGATGCTCTACGAGGAGTTATGTGTGTTTCGCCTCAGTCTGATGCAGTGTGTGTAATAAAAAGTAATGTATTCGTGCATGTGTGCTCGTGTGTCACTGTGTGTGTTTACATGTGTTGATGTAGTCACCTCAGCGTGTAGACATAGCGGAGGTTTTCGCAGACCAGTGCAGAGAGAACCTCGAGCTCAGTCCTTGTAAGGAGATCTTCAGCAACTGTTGCAAGTGAGTCTCCGTCTTTATCCCCTCTCACCTGTCTGCTGGACTCTCAACTGTTTGTTTTTACCTCCTGTTATGTATGTAACAAACAGCACAGATATTGCTGACTGAATTACATTCTCAGTTGTAACTGTTTTGTGTGGGACACAGGGCCGTCCATGACTACCTGAGTGGAGCTCCGTACTCCGACTACCAGAACAGCATGTACTTTGACCGATACCTGCAGTGGAAGATGCTGGAGAGGTACGCACATAAGCTCATTATTACTGAGGTCGTAGTTAAAGGAGCTGTTGGACAAATATACACTATATTGAGAGGCGTTTCAAATTTTTTTTCTCTGTTTACACACATGAATAATATTAGACACACCTCTCAATATAATGCAAAACACCACCACTAACTGAACTCAATGCTAAATGATATAATTTAATTAACACCACTATGACAGTGATTTAGGCATCATAAAAGCCGACTTTATAGCGGAACTGTTGTATTGGATTGCATTAGACTGTACAGGTGTACCTAATAAAGCTGAAATAGAAAAAGAACTAAAAGTTACCCATCGTCAGTTCCTAATTTTAGGACTTTATGATCTCTAAAAAGCACATACACAACATCTTGCAACCTGTTACACACTTTAAAGGTCAGTAACATTTTAACCAGTGATGGAGGAAGTATTTAGACACTTTACTTAAAGGCACAGTGTGTCGAGTTTGGTGGCATCCAACTGAATACCCCTCTGCTCACTCCTCCCTTTCCAAGACTGCAGTAGCGTGAGCCGCCGAGTGCTAAAACCGTGATAACGCTGTTCGCCTCGCTCAGAGGTCATCCTTACCATAATAACACTACTTAAAGGACCAGTGTGTAACAAGTAGGGGGATCTATTAGCAGAAATGGAATATAATATTAATAAGTATGTTTTCTGTTTTCCGTTTATATCTACGTAGAGAGCGGGTCCTCTTCACAGAGTCCACCATGTTGCACCGCCATGTTTCAACAGTAGCCCAGAACGGACAAACCAAACTCTGTTAACTTTTCCTGCTTGGGCCGGAGTCGATAACATTACTCGCTCCCGTCACCGCCGCTCTCTCTCTTTTGCTTCACCACTCACCTCCCACGTACACACACACACTCTAAGCACTGTACTCTTACTACAACTGCCTCTAAAGAGGGCCATTCGCGTTTTCACAACGTCCTCCGTAGCAGTCTCACTCGCTTGTTGTACACACTGTTCCTTTAAAGTATTTGTTGAACGACCCCTGTGATTGATATATTATTATATATCGTATTATTGGATAAATGCTACCAACGCATGAATGTGGAAGCAGCATTTTACTGTTGTTGTTAGTAAAGATGCAGCTACTTACCTTCTTTATACATTGTTGGGTAGTTTAATCTATAATAACGCATCATATCTTATAAGGTGATCATAAGTTTTGTATGTAAAATCTTAATCAGCAAAGTAAATAGTAACTATAGCTGTCAGATAAATGTAGTGGAGTAAAAAGTACAATATTTTCCTCTGAAATATAGTGAAGAAGAAATATAAAGTAGCATAAAATTAAAATACTCAAGCAAAGTACAAGTACGTCAAAATTAAATTGCATAATATGTGTACTTGGTTGCTTTGGACCTCTGATTTAAACACTTGGAATTACTGTCAGATGTGATTTCCCACAACATTACATCAGTTTGAAGAACAAAACAATTGGCAGGTGAAGAAACTTGACTTGGATAGACTCCCGCTTCACTTTAGAGACTCTTCAGAGGAGTATGATGACTCCAGACAGGAAAATATTTTATGCAGAGTGCATATCAAAGGCAGTAAACAGCAGGCTTTTAGAGCAGCCTTGATTGTATCCATGTCTGGAAAGTGAAATTGCGTCCAAGAGGCCCCACCCTCTGCACAGGAAACAGACTCAGGATGGTATTGAGTTCCGCTGATAACATCTCTGCCCTGATCGATACTATATGAGCGTCTATTAATGGGTTTTGCTGTGTCTGTGTTCTGTCAGGCAACCAATCACTAAAGACACGTTCAGACAGTACCGAGTGCTGGGGAAGGGGGGATTCGGAGAGGTAAGAGATGATGATGAAGATGATACTGATACATGTTGATGACGATGTTTTAAGTATGAATGACAGCATTGTGTTTTTTTTTTTACCTCAGGTGTGTGCCTGCCAGGTTAGAGCTACAGGGAAGATGTACGCCTGCAAGAAGCTGGAGAAGAAGAGGATAAAGAAGAGGAAAGGGGAGTCCATGGCTCTCAACGAGAAGCAGATTTTAGAGAAAGTCAACAGTAGATTTGTTGTGAGTATAAATGTTATCTGCATGTCTGCTCCTTTTGTCTCAGCACTTTTATACCATTTACCAATGCTCCTCTCTTCTTCTTCTAGGTGAGCTTAGCGTATGCATACGAGACCAAAGACGCTCTGTGTCTGGTGCTGACCATCATGAACGGTGGAGACCTGAAGTTTCACACCTACAACATGGGCACGCCGGGCTTCGAGAAAGACAGGGTCCAGTTCTACGCCGCTCAGATCTGCTGTGGGCTGGAGCATTTGCACAGGGAATCCATCGTCTACAGGTAGCACTGTCAATGTTACACGCTCTGAAATGCATTTTTGAGATGTAGTTCAGCTCTATTCTTGATTCTTTTATTGAGTTTTAAAGAGGACCTATCATGCTTATTTTCAGGTGTATACTTGTATTTTGGGTTTCTACTAGTACATGTTTACATGCTTTAATGTTCAAAAAACACTTTTCTCATACCGGCTGTTCTGCAGCACCTCTTTTCATCCTATGTCTGAAACGCTCTGTTTGAGCTCCTGCCTCTTTAAAAGCACAGTCTGCTCTGATTGGTCAGCCGGCCCACTCTGTTGTCATTGGTCCACCGGACCAAACTTTTCGAACTCCGCTCCAGCTCCGCTCTACCTAGCTTTGTTTGAGGGCATGCCAAACTAGCTGCTGGGCAGGTATTATGCAACTGTGTTACTTAGTGACATCACCACGTTATGGAAGAAAAGGCGGGACTTCAATCAAGGCGTTTCAGGCAGTTCAGGAGCAGTGTTTCTGTGGGGAAGAGTAGCTCCCTTTTACCTTTTACATACACAAAATATATATAACATATTAAAGGAAAAGGAAAAGGCAAAATAGGTCCTCTTTAATGCTTTCCTAAATCAGGTTTCTAAATTATATGAATTATAACATGTGAATCGATACTTTTGGTCTTTAACACTTGCTGTCTTATTTGCAGGGATTTGAAACCGGAGAACATCCTGTTAGATGACAATGGTGAGTTTCAGCTCAGATTAATGGTTATTGCATTGCACAGCATTTTTTGTTTTGCTGCACAATTTCAAACAACATTACGACTTCATAATCCACTGAGCTTTGAATAAATGAAATGCATTATGCCCATCACTTATGCTGCAGGACACATCCGTATTTCTGACCTGGGGCTGGCCATCAAAGTGCCTGACGGAGAACTCATCAGAGGCAGGGTGGGGACTGTGGGTTACATGGGTAAGAAAACCTGTAATTTCCACGAGTAGATTCACCTGAGTAATTACCAACTTTCAACCGTAACAACCTGTCTCCCTTCCTCTCCAGCTCCGGAGGTGATAAACAATGAAAAGTACGCCATGAGTCCCGACTGGTGGGGGCTGGGCTGTCTCGTTTACGAGATGACCGCCGGGCGATCGCCCTTCCGCGCCCGCAAAGAGCGAGTGAAGCGGGAGGAGGTGGAGAGAAGGGTGCAGGAGGAAGAGGAGGAGTACAACGACAAGTTTACAGAGGACACAAAGGCCATCTGTAGAATTGTGAGCGTTGACGGAAAAGTGTGTGTGCGTGGAGGGACGGACAAATGGCGATTAACTTAATGATTCATCTCTGCTTCTTCTTCTGCTCGCCCAGCTGCTGACCAAAGACCCTAAGCAGAGGCTGGGGTGCCTGGCGGACGGAGCGGCGGGCGTCAAGGCCCACTCGTTCTTCAAAAACATCAACTTCAAGAGGCTGGAGGCCGGAATAGTGGAGCCTCCCTTTGTGCCTGATGTGAGTAATGTATATTACCGTACACATAGCATGTTTAAATCAGTATCTCTGCATACAAAACTGCACACATTTTCTGCATTTAGTGAAGACAATAAATGGTCCACTACAGCAAGTAAAACTCCATGATTATAAATGATCTGTTTAGATAAACTTGTTTCCTGTTTTTCCTCTCTTTTTCGTGGTCATTGCCCTCTCCCAGCCTCGGGCAGTGTACTGTAAGGATGTTTTGGACATAGAGCAGTTCTCCACAGTCAAGGGAGTAAATTTGGACCAAACTGACAATGACTTCTACTCCAAATTTGCTACAGGCTGCGTTTCCATCCCATGGCAGAATGAGGTACGTCTGTGCACTTAATATGACATCTTTAAATGGCTCGGTGCAGTTTATACAACTGCTGGAAGTAACAAAGTTCACCACATTTTCTCTCCTCTTCTCTCTGTTTTCTTTCCTTTCATTCAGATGATAGAAACTGAGTGTTTCAGAGATTTGAACGTGTTTGGGCCTCAAGGGACGAGACCTCCGGATCTGGACTGGAATCAGCCACCAGAGCCGCCCAGACGCAGCCTGCTGGACAGGATCTTCAGGAGGCATGTAAGTAAACACAAACACACACACACACAAACACTGATAAACTAGGGCTGTAAAAGTTAACGTGATAATGCGATAACACGTTAACGCAAATTCATTTTAATGCCACTAATTTCTTTAACACATTAACGCAACTTGCAATTTGACCTCTGACCTCAAGATACGTGAATGAAAATGGGTTCTATGGGTACCCACGAGTCTCCCCTTTACAGACATGCCCACTTTATGATATTCACATGCAGTTTGGGGCAAGTCATAGTCAAGTCAGCACACTGACACACTGACAGCTGTTGTTGCCTGTTGGGCTTGAGTTTGCCATGTTATGATTTGAGCATATTTTTCATGCTAAATGCAGTACCTGGGAGGGTTTCTGGACAATATTTGTCAATGTTTTGTGTTGTTAATTGATTTCCAGTCATAAATATATACTTACATTTGCATAAACCAAGCATATTTGCGCCCTCCTATGTTGATAAGAGTATTAAATACTTGACAAATCTAACTTAAAGGTACATTTTTAACATATAAAAAATGTGTGATTCATTTGCGATTAATCACGATTAACTATTTTAATCGATTGACAGTCCTATGATAGATGCATGCAAATTAACAAACGCACACTAATCTATATCTCTCTCTTTCTCCCCAGCACCCAGAGGTGTCTATTTCCAACAGCCGTGTGCAGTCTTCCAGTGTAAACTCTGTGGACTCTATGTCCAACTCTGCCCCCTAGTGGCAAAGTGACAGTGTGGGAGCCACACACACACACACATAAAGGGAAGGAGCTCTGAGGGGCTTCCCCACTGCTGATTGGTCCACAGCCGGGGCCTGAGCAGCAGCCGGAGACAGCCTGTCTAAAAAGCCTAAATGGTCAGCCCATGGGTGGGGTTGGGGTGGGTGGGTGGTGGGTGGGGGGGTTGACCAGGCCCTGAGACCCCGGGCATTTGTAGTGGGACAGTCAATGTTGCAAAGACGTTTGAAAATATTGGGACAAACCTTACTTCACCCTCAGGATTGTTGGACTATAGAACAGAGCCACTGACGTTGAAGAAAACAGAAAAAGGATAGAAAACAAGCTAATATTCAGGGGATCCACTGTATAATAAAGACCACCACAGGGATTAGAAGATGGGGTCTTGGTGAATTTTTGTTTTTTTTCCAGAAAAAGAATTTCTTTTTCACTCATTTTCAGTCCTTTTACTTTCTGGCCTGTATCTCTCCATCTATCTGCACCCTTCCGAGCGTCACCGTCTGTACAACTCTGTTTCTTTCTCTGCATTTCCACCTCCCATACCTCAGCTCACTCCTTAACATTCAGAACACATCACCTCAGCAACCTCAACACATAATGTACATTGCCTTGCGTACACTCAGGCCAAAGATTATAGTTTTGTGATACTGTTGTCATGTTGATTTATTGGTTTTTGGAAGGTTGGGAGGATCCGTTTTATACACTTTCTCTAAATATGAGCCTGCAGACATATCATACTGCTTAATACATACAATCAGATAGACATACACAGACAGAATTGTGAGAATCGTGTTGTGTTTTCATTGCATGGACAAAGTGTAAGTATGGACAGCTGTATTCCCTTTTTCGCTTCTGCATACCTCATTCCACTGATGTTACCATACCTACCGTACAACACGCAGACGTCTCCCTCGGTTTACAGTGTCACTTTATATTTGACATTATGTGGAATTAATATGCTGTACAGAAACAGAAATCTTGAATTTTGTTTTTTTTGCTCAATTTTTTCTGCACAGTCCCCCCCCCGTGGAGTGGAGAGGAACACATGCACTCAGCCTGACTTCCAAGTTGCACAATTTAAAAATGTCATGCTGTTTCTTCACCAAATGAATTTTTACCTCTGATCATTAAGGCACATTGTTGTATTGATATTGTCACGCACCGCTTGTTTTCTACATCTCAATCTAAAGTGTTCTTGCTCTCCCTATGCCTTTTTTTCATTTCAAAGATATTGCTGCATAGCCATTGTTGTCACGTGTACAGTTTTTTTTTATATATATATATATTTGGCCCCTTAACATGCTCTTCAAAATGCCTCACAAATTTAAAGGGCCTTCCTCTTGTTTCGTGCCCCAACCGTAATCAAACACACAGGGTATTGATGGCTACGTGAAAGGTTTATCTCCGCTGAATTTGATTTGAATCGGTCCAGAGCAGAAGAGGAGGAGGAAGACCACCAGGAGATCCGAAGAAGTGACCTTATCGCAGCAACACAGCCAATTAAAAGAGAGGAAGAGCTCACTCTCTTCTGCTTGTTTTAAGAATGTGGTATTTTTCCCTATTTGAGGTAGTGAAAGCTGGTCCACGCAGTAGTTTCACAGATCTCACGCAAGCCTGTTTTTCTTCTTTTCTCTGAATATGAAAAAAACAGAAAGAATCTGAATCAGACTGAAGTGCCTCCTTGTTAGCATGATCTCCCAGACAATGCCCACACAGACATCAGCACTTTGTTTATTCCCTGACTGTCATGCTCTGTTTGTTTCGCTGAGGAACGCCGTGTCAACACAATACAACACAGACTCACAGTTCTGTTGGAAGGAGGAGCGAAGGATGGAGAGGAGAGGAGAGGAGAGAGTCGACGAAGGCGTTCTCCTTCTTATAATGTGATGTACAGCAAAGTGCTGAGTGCATGTGAAAGCCAAACCCACTGTGTCCTTCAAGTCCCAATAAACTCTGTGCTATAGTTTGAGTACTCCAAAGTTTGCCCGTCTCTTTATGTCCCTATGTCCTCTGTCCATGTGACCACACAACATGTCATATTCAAATAAATGATTCGAGATTTTCCTACTTGCCATTTTGTTATAGATCTTCATGTATATGAAAGAGTAGGCAGCAAAGCTCTCATCTTTATAGTGACACAATACTGCTATAGTTTTGCAGTATTATTATTTGCAATACTTTAATAACGAGAAAAACATTTGGCCATAGACGCCCCAGTGGTTTAAATTATTATGATTTTACAGTTTTAGGAAAAACATGACTCCCATATGTGACAGCAAGGTCATAGGTGACTTTCACCATAACCATGTTCTCCTACAGGCAATTAAAAGTGTGCTTTGAATCTATAACTTTGATTTTATTTAAAGGATAGGTTCACATTTTTTTAAAGTCTGTCATAAAACAACACCCTCATGTCCGTGGCTGCTGTAATCATTCCTTTGCATCATGGCTAAGAGATAACGTGATTTAAATGTAAGAGATGTGGGAAAAAATCCACCAAAAATATATTCCTGAATTCAGCCAAAACTGATAGGAGGCTTATGCAGTTTGAGATTATGACAAATCAAGAGGATGTTTTCAGTTTTTTAAGTACCAAATTCTCACTTTGTGTCACTGTACACATGGGCATGTTTTGTTTTCAGACAGACCTTTCCTCTAAGGACACCTATTACTGTATGAGACTGGACATCACAGTAGCCCTGTAACATACAAGGACTAGATGCACTGTGTTAAAGAGGAAAGAAGTTAAAGATGTTGTTCCTGTGGTCTAAGACAGTCCAAAAAATATTAGTAAACATGAACAACTCTCTCCCAAATCCAAAAACTAAAATGATAAAACTCAGACTTGTTGATGATGTCATCGGGTATAAAGTGTGGAGCCGCTCCATAGACAATGAATATGAGAGATGTTACAGATGACACTGAGAGCACCCAGGGGGATGTCCTGAGTATTTGGGAACATTTTCTGTTTCACAACACTACAATAGAATAAAGCTCATTTGGGTGTAAAAAGAAAACAACACAAAATCAGTCTCCCATTCATCGTCTATGGAGCAGCTCCAGACTTTATACCCTATGACATCGCAAGTTTGAGACTTACTTCTCTGGTTTCTGTCTTTGAGAGAGAGTAGCTCATGTTCACAAATATTGATTGAACTATACTAGGCCATGGAAATAACATATTGGAATTCTTAATTTAGGTGGTGTTCCCCTTTAAGCGCTTATATTGAAACGCTAATTTACAACACCTGTCCACAGGAGGCCTTTTAAAAAAAAAAAAAATAAAAGAGTTAAAAATACCTCCACAAATACATCCAAGACTGTCTCCAGGTACATTTATTAACTGTATAACGTTACATCTATAGTGCAACAACATGATATTTGCGTTACTTCATGCACCATGGATCTAAAACAAAAAGTTATAGGCCAGCTCTTTCTCACAGTCACCGTTATGAAGTTACAAATATGAGACGTGACCCTTTGCAAGTCCATCACATTGCAAATGAAAGCCTGAATCGGGTGGGATAAAACAAATGTGCCTACTTCAAAGAATATGAATAAATGAGACTACTGCAGTCTGAAGCCATAACAGGAGCTATATGGACACAAACATCTTTTCCCAAAGCCACAAACTCAACTAAATGCAATGCATGTGACATGTGAGTAAAAGAAGAAACTTCTGTGTCCCAGTGTCATCATCAAATCCAGCAAGCCTCCTCAGCTGTAACACACATCATCATTTAGTAATGCTTCCATTGTCTGGACATCAAAGGCTAAAGTGCTTACAGGAAGGCACTTACTTCTCAGAGACACTTTTTTAATAGGAAAGACTCTTTAACTTCCTCCAGGTTCCTCGTCACCAGTGTGGATCCACATAAGAGAGATGCAGTTTGCCCCATGCAGCAGGACTGAGGCTCATTAAAGCATAATGCTGCTCTTGTCAAATAGGGAGCCATTAGAAACAAGCAAATGACCCACTTTGGCTTCTGATTCTTTGTCTCATAAAAAGAGAGCTTTACAGTACAAGAGACATGGCTGAGTAATGGGTCAAATAGTACGAGGCCGTGGTGTTCCCATATTAAATGAGAGACCTCACCCTGAAGAAGGCCAGAGCGATTGATGGATGGATATCCTGCCATCATGCCAGAGGGACGCAAGGTTGCAGGTTAAGGTGACTTCAGTCTTCTTTTGGATTTATTAATGTGTTTCTGTTTTCTCTTTTCTCTAATCCGATGGCCTACTTCTCTCTTGACAGGTTCCCATTCCTTTGGTCGTGTGCACTGTTGACTCTGCGTGCACGTCTGACGTGCAGCTCGCTGAGGCAATATTGCTGTTAGATAGTTTGGATTGTGCTCGGACGGAGTAAGCAAGGTTGTCAAAACACATGAG
The DNA here is from genome assembly GCA_916700685.1 of Adelosebastes latens. NCBI lineage: Eukaryota > Metazoa > Chordata > Actinopteri > Perciformes > Sebastidae > Adelosebastes > Adelosebastes latens. Next base: position 52,293 of record CAKAKR010033243.1, read on the forward strand.
CAGCTTGATAAAACATGTTATTAACAGAACACGGTTGCGCCATCGGACGATTAAGCAAGCTTTTGGAAAAAACATCCAAAGAGTGATTCAATTTCGGTGACAGAGAGGCCGAAAGCAGAATAATGAGGCTGATGTGTGGATGTGGGTATTATGAAATGATGATGTGTTTGACAAGTCTAACCGCCATGGAAAAAGTGACAGGGCTGCTCTTGAACAATATTAAATCCCCATTGGGTGGGTTTGTTTAACCTTTAATTTTACAGGGTATGTTGATATTGTAGTGTACATGATTGTGTACTGTGATGCCCTGTACGCTGTATCATCTATGACTGTTATCTTTTTGCAAATAAGAAAACATAGGTATCCAAATATGACACACAAAAAATTAAAAAATTGTGTTTAAGGAGACGCTTCTTAACTAAAATACTACAGGCTCAATTTGTAAAAGTGTCCATCAACAGTGTCAAAATGTCCTTGAACAAAACATGTCATCCTCACCTGCTCCTTCACAATAAACTGCAAAAAATGTGAACTTAGAGTATACAGTATATATTTTTTTCTGACTTTGTTAAAGGTAGTGTGTTGGATTTAGTGGCATCTAGTGGTGTAGATGAAGATTGCAAACAACTGAGTGCCCCTCCGCTCGCTCCTCCCTTTCAAAGACTGCGGTAACGTGAGCCGCCGAGTTCAAAACCGTGGTTGCGCCGTTCGCCTCGCTCAGAGGCCATCCTCACCATAATAACACTACTTTAGGAGCAACGGAAGTCAGATGGCGGTACCACGGTTTTGCACTCTGCGACTCACGGTACCGCAGTTTCACAAGCGTGTCGGAGAGAACGACGGTGGCCTTCAGGTAACGTAAAAATACAAAAGGCTCTCTCTAGAGCCAGTGTTTGCACTCTAAGCTAACAAAAACACAATGATTCTTAGTTTCAGGTGATTATACACTAATGAAAACACAGTTCTGAATATTATATTCCATTTCTAATACAGTAGATCCCAAGAAATGTCACACATTGGTCCTTTAAAACCCAATATGAGGAAAAAAATACTGACCTGGTGACCTGGCAACTCCTCTCTTTAACATAAACTGGACTTGCACATTTGCTGGAGGTGATGAATTATGTTAGTGACATTGTTAATACACCAAAAAATAAAATTATGTCATGTTTACTACAGGAACAAATATATTTCTTTTGTTTGCCAAAAAATAATTCACTGACAAGGACGTATGTTAGTCTACATAGTGGTGTGACTTATGTTGGTGTTAATACGACTGATTGTTTGACCTTTTATGAACAAACTGTTGTAAAGCTTCAATAACAGAAATCCAAACGGTACTGTCAATACCAATCACTGATATAGAGCATATGAAAATCTATTGCATTTAACCATGTTTTACAGCTGGAGTCTCCCCAAACAGAAGAAATGTGTCTATTTCTGTAGCTGTCTTAGTTCAACATCATGTTTATAATTAATTCTCATAAAATTAACAAGTATCAAGGTGATAAAACAGTGTTAAGTATGTTTTTTTGGCTGTAAAAGAGAGCCTGAAGTCTCAATGACCCCGAACGGAACATTAGGGTTAATGGTCATTTCCCCTCAGTGATAATGACACTAGAGATATGCTTCTAGTTCACACTGAGATATCAATCGTTACGGGGGAGAAACAAGCCAAACTGAATGGGTTTTTTTTGCCCTTACATTCCAATGAGTGTTTAAGCTGTAATGGACCATGAAGGGATGGATGAGTCACTCAGGGTCTTTCCCATTGACCTCTCTTTTAGGCATTCTCATCACTGAAGAGAGGCTGTCTGTCACCCACGGGTATGGGAACGTGTGTGTGTGTGCGTGTGTGTGTGGGCTCCGGGCACTGGACGTTATCTGGCACAATGTCTGTGAGAGTCTGAGACATGCTCATCGTGTCCGCCAGTCAACCTTGGCGACATGGCCGTTGGAGCAGTGAGGTGATGTGTGTGTGTGTGTATGTGTTTATCTACGTGGTGATAGCCCGGCGGCCTTGTGGCCAGTGCTCTGATATATATACAGACGCGTTCAAACCTCCACAGATAGAAATCCAAATCCTCTCTGCAGCACGTTGGTTCACATCTTTCAAGAAGTTTTACCGCTCAGCCAACTTGTGAAGCTTGCTTTTACACTTTTCCAGTTCTCTTAAAACTGCAAGGAAACTCCTATAACAGAAAAATGCTGCCTGCAACCTTCAAACTGTGTGCTGGCATCTCCTATCGGCACACGAGGAACATGACAGGTGAGTCGTGTTAAGACATTCTTGCCTGGTTTTCTCCTTGTTTTACTTTATGCTCAAAAATGCACATTTTCTCAGTGGAGTTCTGCATGGAGCCCAGGGTCAGAGAGCCTGAATGAATCAATGGAGGAAGCTAAAAGTGATATTGTTATTTGCTTTTGATATACTGTAGGTGTAATCAATAGATATAGAGTTGTAGTAACTGTACTTTTTGCCTCCATCTCACAGGTTTGAGGAAGAACGCCATGGTGGCCATTCACCATGAGCTGAACAGACTGGCAGGTCATGGCACCAATAACTGGATCAGCCAGGTCCGCCGACGAAGCTCCCTACTCAGTGAGTTGTTACACATTGAGACAGATAGTATGGAGTGCCAGACCTAAAAAAAATACAGAAACATAATAGGGGAAGTTAACTGGCATGTTTTACTTTCTAGGTTCTCGGATTGAAGAGGAGGGGTACAGCGAGGAGGAGATGTCTTATGTGAAGCAAGGAGAGGATGCACTGCAGAAGGCCATCAGCATCCTCAGCGAACAGGACGGCTGGACCGTTGAAACTGTGGCTGTGAGTATTGAGACAAGACACAGAATAGAAGAATATTTCACTGAAGTATTAAGTCATTCAAAAGTTGTAGCTGCTGCCACCTTGTGATCGAAGGCATGGTTCTAGCGATGAGAATGTGACATTATCCACTTTATGTTATCAAATGTGAAAACTTCTAATACTTGTTTACTCCCCTCCTCAGGCAAACGGAGACAAAGTCCTGAGCAAGGTGTTGCCAGACATCGGGAAGGTGTTCAAGCTGGAGGTGATGTTGGAGCAACACTCTGACAATCTGTACGAGGAGCTGGTGGGAAAAATGGAGCGAATGGGGGAGTGGAACCCTAATGTCAAAGAGGTCAAGGTAAGAGAGAGGCAGCACTGAACAGGGAACATTAACAGGGATCGCCTTAGATTCTGTTACACATTTCACAACCAATAACATGCTCTGTCCGAGAACACTGATTGGTTTTCGCCCTGGGGTCCCACAGATCCTTCAAAAGATCGGCCAGGACACAATGGTCACCCACGAGGTTTCTGCGGCGACGCCCGGCAACGTGGTGGGAGCGAGGGACTTTGTCAGCGTCCGCTGTGCCAAGCGCCGGGGCTCCGCCTGCTTCCTGGCTGGGATGTCTACTCAGCACGCCAAAATGCCTGAGCAGAGGGGGGTGGTGAGGTGAGCTCACATCATTTACTTGCTGTGATGCATTTATGTTGAAGGGATCAGACTATTTGTGTGCAATGGATGGGCTTATGGGAATACCTGCCATTTAAATTGATATTGTACATTGATCATTTCATTTTTTTCAGAGCGGAGAATGGGCCTACCTGTATAGTCATGAAGCCCTGTGCTGAAGACCCAAATAAGACCAAGTTCACCTGGTTACTAAGTATAGATCTAAAGGTAACCACACTGATTTGCACTGAAATGTATTCAAGAACTAAAAAACTGTGTAAAGTATCTAAACATCCCAATCTAACACCGTCTTTGTCGCCTGCAGGGCTGGATCCCGAAGACGATCATAAACAAAGTGCTCTCTCAGACACAGGTGGACTTCGCCAACCACCTCAGGCAAAGGATGGCTAATAACGTTTCTATGGAGATGGCTCACACCTGCTGACACAAGACGCTCTCTTGAGCTTTGGCACAGGGCGCTCATTCAACAGTGGCAGAGGAGCAGCCCGTGCTCATTAAGAAATCATACGAGTCAGCTTATAACTGCTGAAACAATATGAGAATCCAGAGTGTATTAATAAGGAGATCAGATGAAGATGATGCTTGTCTGAGATCGTAGGAAAATGTGAGCGCAGATGTTGGTTTCAATTGGCAAATGTGTGTTTTATCTTGCCCCCTCTTGATATCGAAAATGAGATTTCACATACAGTATACACATTGATTGTTTCTGACACATTGATCCACATCCCTCCACTCAGACACACTGAGTCAGTGTGAGCAGAGTCACAAACTGCACATTGTTTCCTTCTGATAACACCCCCTGTTATTGTTCCTCCCTCTGCTGCGAAATTGCACTTTTATTTCAATGTTTTATTTATTGATGTTGTGCATTACATCACAATGACTGCCAAGCAAATAAACGATTGCAAAGTGATTGTATGTTTTTATGCTTTTATTATGCTGTCGGAAAAAAGTAATTTGGAGAATGATTACTCTGTCCTTTCCCTGATGCACGAATAAAAGCTCATAAAACATTTCAATGGTCATGCTTAACTAAGAAGATAGAATAAAAAACATACTTGGTCACACAGACTTTGAGTAATTCTACTCCCACAGGGAAATAATTACGCAAGCAAAGCTGAAAACACATCATTCATTGATTCCACTTTGACAGGGAGGACATTTAAAGGTTCTTTTTTAAAAACTATGAGAAATTTAGTTCATAACAAAATGCCTGACCTGTTCCTCGACGGGTTTTCAGACTGACAGTTTGCCAGAATGAGCAGGTGTTTGGCCATTCAGATGTGTGAGGAGCCCAGCAGCGAGCCAGCAGCACATTCCCCAAGATCGAGTAACGGTGGATTTCATCCCAAACAGGAAGTCTGTCCTCCATTATTGCCAGTTGTGTAACATTTGTTTTCCTATTTTGTGTGTCGATCCAAAATGTTTTGTAACAACCGATTTTCTTGGATGTATAGTGCAGACTACAGGGGCCAGGATTAGTTCAATTTAAGAGTAGAGGTCTCACTTTCTGGCTGCAAGATATTCGCCGTCACTGCTACAGAATTATTTAATTATGGCATGCTAAGACTAGACTAGACTAAGGTGAAGGTGAAATAGGACGTGACCTGTGACCTGTCCTGTTTTATAATCATTCTGAGAATTTAGGTCGAAGACAAAAATGCACAGTTTGGTTGATCCTGACTCCAGTGTGCTCTAAATAAAACAAACTTTAGCAGAATAGTTCCAAGGGGCTGCCTTGTGCAATATAAAAACAAACATTTTTTTTTTCCTTGAAAGAATGTTCCAGAGAGTAATAATTGACATCTGCTTGAAATCCCTCAAAATCTGAACATAAACAGATGTGAGGAGAGTTGTAGCCACTCGGAGATCTTGTTCCATTATTTGTGTAACGAGAGGAGCGGAGAAATTTCTGGGGTAGGGAAGGGAAAATTATCCATCCAGTGTGTAATATAAGTTGTGTAATAAGAACAGGAAGACAAAACAAGCTATCTGGCAGGCATTGAATGATGACAGCCCTCATTAAATCTTTATTTTTTTTTTTATCCAGTTTCCATCTATATGTCCTTGACTGAAATACAACCCACAACATCAGCTTTTTTGTGTGTCGGGGGGAAATGTAAGCACAATCTTGCTCTTCATAAACTTTCTGGGGGGGTTAAAGCTTCAGTAGGCAGTATATTTTTGGCATCATTGGGCAAAAATTCCATAATAAACTTTTAACCTATTGTAATCAAGTGTTCTGAGAGAAAACTAGACTTCTGCACCTCCTCATGGCTCTGTTTTCAGGCTTTAAAAAATATAGCCCGTGACGGGAGACTTTGGCCAATCACAGGTCATTTCAGAGAGAGAGAGTTCCTATTGGCTGTGCTCCAGCTGGTGGGTGGTGCTTGGTATTTCCTCAACAGATCACAACACGGCTGCCGGGTCACAAACTTTCTCATTTTACAGCTAAACAGTACACTACAATATGTTTCTGAAAACATTTGAGGCAAGAAATAGGCAGTACAGTAACAGAATATTGATTCATATTTGATCAGCGCTGCCTAGTTTGACCGTTTCATCGGAGTTCGCGAGTGATTAACAGCTGCTCAGAGACGGCAAGGCTCGGCTCTGATTGGTTGTTTTCCTCCGGTCTGTGAAATTTTCTAGATGCCATTAGATGCCATAGAGGCACATGATTATATATCAGATTACCTGTCTCATGCACTACTGTCAGGATATAGTGTTTCATAAAAATAACTTCTTTTAATCATATTTGCTCAATTTCTACCCACTGCAGGTTTTTTTTTTTAAACAGAGTTTATTTCTGAATTTTGTTAATACAACTCAATCCACTGCACAAACATGTTTGGAC
>CAKAKR010033244.1:0-17091 GCA_916700685.1 Adelosebastes latens
CTCTATAGTATATCCATATATACAGCCAGCTTAACAGGTAGCTTAAATCCAGCAATCTGATTGGTTTATAGCTGTGATTTAATAACCACATACCACGGCTATGACGTATAATTCCTTTGCACTTTCAGTATCACTCGCCTGAGAAAAAAAAACTTTGGTTGTCATGGATGGGGGGGCATTTATTGTGCAACCACTGAGAAACTGTCCAGTGTCAGTAGGATGACTTTGATAACTGCTTGCACTCGGCTTGCCTCTTGTTGTTAGGTGGAGGTGTGTTGCTTGGTGTGGCAAAGATGTTGCTCCACTTTCTCCGGTCCTTGAGTTTCGGTTGCCAAAAGCTCTGGAGAGAGGTTTCACCTTTGTGGCCATTTACGGCCAATAATCTCTCTGGTGTCAAGACCTGCATCAGACATTTTCTGAGTCGTGGTGCTGCGGAGGCAGTGGTTAGTGTGATTCCTCTGTGTTCCTGCTCGCTTGCATATTCTGGGCAACATCGGGGAACCTCGTCTTTCCGTAGTTCTGCATGTCGTTTAGCAGCTGGATTTTTTTGTCTGGAGATGGGCACGACTCAATCCACTCCTCCGTGGCAGCTAACCAGAAATGTTTCCATTTTGCAGCGGGTTTTGGTAGCTAACTTTCTTACTTTGTGTCTGTAACCTGTTCCGTGTTGGCAGAAGTGATCCTCCCGTGACCCTGTCGCTAAGCAACCATATCAACACATTGGTCTAACCCAGGGGTCAGCAACCTTTACTATCAAAAGAGCAATTTTTGGCCAAAAAATAAATAAGAAAATCTGTCTGGAACCGTAAGGCAACACCGCCTATTAAGGTAATACCGCCTATTAAGGTAATACCGCCTATTAAGTCTAATGCAGTTAGGACCCAGGTGCAAACGAGAGGCAGGACATTGAAGAATCGTCTTGAGGAGATTTGGCTGGAAGCTCTTTTCAGCAGTTTCCAGTGTGTTTATTCTTGAAATGTCTTTCAGTTACTTTTTTTGTTGTTTGCTAATTTCTCGCCACAGAAAGCAAACAAATCTGTCCACGCACTATTAAATTCTCCATTTTCCTCTAAGAATTTTCTTTTTTTGGCGATTTGGAAACCTACTGTAGCTAGGGAAACTCAAGACTAGCCAACACTGTTGAGGATTGGCAAAATTAGAGGATAAGTGCTGGGCCGTAGACGTACATAGGCTATGACACACAGTTTAGTTTACTGAAATGTTAAAACTTATTTTATTATTCAGTGTAAAGGCTAGGGATGCACCAATCCCACTTTTTCTGTCCCGATACCGATAGCGATACCTGGGCTTTGGGTATTGGCCCATTGGTATGGGTGCATCTATAGGCTACACATTTTTGCAATTGGAGAATGTAAGAATCACTCTAGGCCTACAACAATGATTAATTAAAGTTGAAGTGATAAAAAAAAATAACCATTATTCATTTCTATATAATTTTTTGTCAAAGCCACAGGGAGCCACTGGAGAGGGGCTAAAGAACCGCATGCGGCTCTGGAGTCGCAGGTTGCAGACCCTGGGTGTAATGTTTTTTCTCAGATGCAGAGCGATACTAAAAGTGCAAAGGAATTAGACGTCATAGCCATGTTATATCACGGCTATGAACCAATCAGATTGCTTAACTTGAGCTATGCATTGTATAACTGGAATTATATAGCTTTATAAAGGCATAATTCCAATTGCAAACCTTACCCCTCTCTCACTTTATCACAGAGAAGCCAATCATTGTATTTTAACTGACAGCTCACCGTCACAAAACTAAACCTGTGAGGTTTTTTCGGACCTTAGTCAATGAAACTTTGTAACTTATTAAAGGAAGTGGCCCTACACACACACACGTGCACTGTATCTGCTTACACTATGCTGGCTGAGAGTGACATGCAAGGGTCTCTGTCACACACACCCTATGAGTCAGAGAGGGTGTGTGTATCCCGTTTTTACTACCCAGTTATTCATCAGCTTGGAGCCATTTGAAGAGGTTGTGTGTGTGTGTGCCCAACCAAAACATCTTTGTCTGGCCATCAATATGGCATATTTCCATCAAAAGGTAGTAATCTGTGTGGGTTTGTGCTGCATGCTCTTAGTGTGTGAGTGTGTGTGTTATAGTATGTTGTGTTTAAGCCACAGGTGGGTAAAACAGCAGGTCGCCATCATTTATCCTAAATGGTTTAGTCTGCCCCCCATATGATCTTAGTCATCACTGTTATTTAGAATGGGCTGCGCAGAGGTTGACAGGGTAATGTGTGCACACATACTAACATGTAGGCTGCCCTTTCTTGCCCACACACACAGCTACAGGGTGCACTGGTCAAGATGATTACTGTTATTTTGTAGTCTGGCCAGGAGGCTGAAATGTCCGAACTCATAGTAGCTGATACACACACACACGCTCACACACACACACACACCACCACCACCACCACAGTGAGAGGGAGTTACGCTACGTTATCTCACCATCGACTCAAATCCCCAAATACTGAATGAAGGATTACGAAAAAGGAGAAGGCTCTCTTTTCTTTTCCTCTCTTTTCCCTCCCTTCTGCTGGTTTAGAGTTCTCGCCTCATTGCGTTTTTTTCCCTCTTTAATTCACCAGTTGGCTTGTTTAAGCCACCCTCTGTATTTCTCTCTCTCTCTGTCTCCCTCTCCCCCGTTTTCCCTTCACACTACTCTTTCATTTCCATCTCTCTCTTGCCTTCTCTCTCTCTAAGGTTGTGAACTTGCCCAGTGGGGGTCCCATAGAATGAAATGAAAGAGCTTAGGGACCCGTATCACACACGCTCCTACACACATACACACATTTAAATGGCGGGAACAGCTGAACTTGCACTGAAACACACACACACACACAATCACACACACACACACACACACACACACACACCACTCCCCCCCTCTCTCTCTCTCCATTGATCACACACACACACACCACACACGCTCTGAAGGCCTATAGAGTCTATATTGTGTGTGTCAGTGGGGGGGCACCAGCAAATACACTGGTGTTAGAAAAGCCTCGCTGCTGGAAGGAGTTGAGATTGAGGAAAAAGAAAAGCCCCACAGCTCCAAACACCCTCTCTCTCTGTCTCCAGGATTCTCCTTTTCCACAGGGAATTGGGATATAAAATAGGTAAATGGAAGAGCATGTTTTTTTCTCACTGAAGTTGGTATTCAATGTGGGAAAACATTCTGAAATGTATGAGATTCAAATGTAATCCCTTCTCCTTGAGAGATTCTTCCTTTTGAGACAGGGACTGTGAAGCAGAAAATCAAGGACACTCAGTCAGTTTTGATGGACTTAAGGGAACACACAATGAGTAAAACACCTCACAGAAAGGTGAAATAATTTAGTTTCCATTGGTCCGACGTGTAAAGTCAAACATACAGTACGTTATTACATTATAGAATATACAAAGAGAACTGCCAAATGGATGTGACGAGAAACAGTTTTTAATTTCAGGTAATCTGCATTAGCACTTTTACACTGATGTGACCATTATGTGCTGAATGGTAAATGATAAGAAGTGTATGTAAAACACCTGTTAAGACTGTGCAATGAGCAAAACATTTTGCATATCTAGTATTTCTTGATCTACGGATGCTCTGACTGTGGCTGTTGTTGAGCAGTTGTTTTCCAGTGTGAAGTGGCAGTATTAGTAATGAGAACTATAGCAACCCAGTGCTGTTGGAAAGTATGTGGAACGGGAAATGCATATAAATCAGTAACAAAGGGGCTTTACGTTAGAGGAGATTTAAATATCTACATTAGCTGTGCTACCATTCAATTGTCGAGCAAAATTAGGCACGTTTCCATCAACTGGTTTGGAGCGAATAAACTCAGCTACAACAGTTTGGTCAGAAGTTGGAGCTATAGGCTATATGCATGACTTTAATCCGCCAGTAAACAGAGTAGATGAAGTAGAGGTTGTGTACCAGAAACAAAACGCCTTGACCATCTAGCCGTCTACGAGAGAAAGATGGAGAGAGGTCTTCAGGAATTTGTTTCAATTGGACAAGGTTCTTTCTTGTCATTTAGTACTGGCCGTGTTTGATGCTGTCCAGAGACGAAGACAAGCATTCACACGTTACGGGAATATCAGGGAAGAAGCCAACGGTGGAAACAGCTGATCAGTCATGTGAGTTAAATGTTCGCCACATCAGAATTTATTCGACAAAGGCGCTTCCATAATCCATTTAGTATATTAACTCTTTTTCGACAAAGGCATAAACCACCTCAAGCGAACGTAAAAACATTCGCAATTGAGGACGTTTTATCAAATTTTGCTGTTTCCACACAGCTTTTCTAATGCGATACAAATAAAATGATGTGACTGTGAAATGACAGCTGCAAAAGAAGTATTGTGTGAATATGAGTTTTCTATTCGACCAATGAAAATGTTCCATCAGCGGTGGTTAGACTAAAAGCCTAAACACAGACATATTTTGTCATGAATATTTTCACACAGTACACAAATATTATGTGGCGAAAACGCAACATACTTTTTTTCAGAACAAGGTAAATTATCTGAGCTTTTGCACCGTGAACAAAGGCATCAACCAATCACAGAAGTTGTGCCTATATTTATGAAACAAGAGCACGGAGACTCGGAGAAAAATACTTCACTGTTGCAATGTTTTTTTTTTTTAATCACTCTCTGTGGTCAGGAAGCGGAGGGGAGACTGTTTTAACTACAGGCCCGAAGTTGATGCTCACTTTGGCGTTAACCCGCTTCACTTTACCCAGCAGTTGGGAAGCAAGACATGGGAACTTTACGAGGGTCGTGAGGAGCTGCGGCATTTACTCGTGGACAAACTGAATCCTACGCTGTACATTTACTACCACTTGACAACTTTACAGTTAATTTCTTCAACACCTGTCTGCTCTGACACATCCACCATCTCTTTCTTTCTTTCGACCACACACTGGCCTGGGCCATTCCCTAAAGCAGCAATGCTACTCTTAGAACATATGCATCAAATTGTGTGTCCACCCTACCAGGGCCTAGCCAGAGTATAGAAATCAGTGATGTCCAGAATCTGTTCTTTTAATGGAGCTTCTTAACTGCATTTATACACATCGAAGCCAGATTCTAGAAATGAAATCATTATATGCATAATGATGCCTCTCACACATTTGATTTCACTCGCACGTTACTTATAGATCCACTTTATCATAAATAGTCAAACCAGTGGTGTTATTTGTGCTGGTGCACGGTGACCAGAAGTCCCGTTTTTTCCGGGACTGTCCCGGTTTTCAAGCTGGGTGTCCCGATTCCCGACAAATATCTGTAGAACACTCCCAGTTTTCAGCAGTCACTAACAAATTTTCCCGGTTTTCACTACAATCAAAATAACAATATTCTACTTTCATAGACATTTATCATGTTCCACTCATTAATTCATTTGTGCGCATGAGATAAGTATACAGAGAGGCAGCACAGCGCACCGCTGCAGTAGAGAGTGATGTTGCGCACGGTCAAGCCACAATTACGCACGGTCACGGCAGATGTGCTGGTTACTTTCAGTGCGCGCATCAACAGGCATTTCGCTACGCTTATAAGTCCCTCAGGACCGTCCGTTCCTGTCAGTCTTTCACCCGGTGTCTCCAGCCTGGACAAAATGTCCTCTGACCTCCACAATGTTTATTATAATAGCCTGAGGTTGTGGCGAGCAACGTGATGTGATAGAAATTGTTCAGGTTCAAAACTAAAGTTGAAAAATTATTTCCCAGAAAACAATACGTTTCCTCTGAGGAAAACTCTCTACAGGACTCCCACACTGTCAGTGCATCATGAGGGGGATAGTCTGTGATTAAAGGGGGAGAAAGTAGTGAATGTGATAAGTCATTATGTCACTCACAGCCTCTAATGCACCCCCCTATAATAATGCGTTCTGTCTGATCCCACTCCGTGCTCAAATGCGCCACATGTTCGCCAAGTTAGCCATCCTGATGAAAATGCCTATGATGCGTGCATATTAACGTGTGCATGTGCGTGCATGAACGTGCGGTACACTCAAAGGTCCCGGTTTGTTTGAAAATATGGTCACCCTATGCTAGTGAGCCATAACTATTCCATAAGCACCTTTCACTTGTAAAGGATATAAACCAACTCAAATCTCAAATCAAATTCTGCTCAATATTTCATCAGTGCTGTCTCACCATCACACTCCCCACCCCCGGAGCACAGAGGAGAGGACTGTATGCTGCTGACACTCGTGGTCAACTGTGGAGCACACCGCAGCTGATGAAATGCCAGGATGATGCAAGGACGTGGCAGGTGGAAGGACTCAGTCTGACTTGACTTTCCCTGATGTTAAGCATAAATATACTGAGTCCTGTTCACCTCACCCAGCACATCCACCACCTTAGCAATAACTTGTCTTTTAATTTCAATCAGAGGCAGAGTAGAGGTGGGTGTTCACGGAAGGCATACTGGGCTATGCATGCCAAACAAGGGCATTTAGTCTCTCCCACACAGATAACTGTCTTATTGAAAGCTGTCAGTTTCAAGCAGTTTCACGTCATTCGGACACAGAGAGACAGTGGGCTTTATAGGAAATAATGACCTCATAGCTGGCCACGTCCACGTACCCTACAAAAATAGCATAACCAAGTTTGAAACACATATACAGAAAAATATAAATTTATACAGAAAGAAACAGTGGCAACAAATGGAGGATATTTTAGAACTCCCCCTACATTTCTCAACTGATGCTTTCAAGGGAGCCGTAGCTCTCCCGTATTTCCAAGCCGGACAAATTCATAGTAGAAATTGGAATTTGGTGTGATAACGTGACAGACTTCCAGACGAAATTGACATGTGAGGTAGCTAGTGAAGTTGATACAGTAATGAGTGGACATGAACTTCGACTGTCAAGCAAAACAGATAAGGTTCTATGGCCAACAGCGTTGCTTTTATCTATAAGTTGCGAGTGACTTTTAATTGTTTTAAACCTATCCAATCATACGCTGACCTCACTAAACACGTCTTTATGTTGGGTGTTTTTCATGGCCGCAAAAGTTGCTGATGGCCTGACGATTTTACCTGCCACCGACAACAATTTACACGCATGGCGGGTGCATGGAAGCATTAACAATATGCCTACATACCTATGTGCAAAGATAGATAATGATTGTATATACCAAGGAAATATGTAATGAAAACAGTGGCATTAAGGATTAAAGATAACCCTACACTTAATATCTTCATCTCCTTGCCAGTGGCCTCTATTCCAAAATCCATACTCCATTAACCTCTATGGGAGATGATGCTTATGTCATTAGCTTGTGTGCGTATGTGTGATGATGATGATGATGATGATGATGATGATAATGATGATGATGATGATGTATAGGTTAATAAAATATTTAGGCCGTGTGTACGGTTGTGTGTGTCATGACTAAATCAGTTCTTTGGGCACACGATTATTAATCTTACATTTCAGAGTGAAATGAAATCATAAAAAGGACCAGCTTAATTGTATGGCAGGAAATAAAACATGCATTTCTGCTCTCCTTCTTCCCTCGTATCTCATCATGTATGTATTTTCTTTATAGTTACACATTCATCTCATGCTTTCTTTTTCATCGTTTGTTTGTTGTTTGTTCCCTAGGGATGGGTATTGTTTAAAAACTATTATACCAGTACCCTTAAAGTGATGCCAATACCAGTAGAGTACTTCAATTGATACCTTTTTGTTTCTACTTAATTCGATATCCATCATGTGAATGGAAGCATTCAGTTGTGTAAAACGCTATCGCCACCACATTTATTTTTAATCAGACGCCACAGGCGTGTAGTGTAGCCATCATTTTGAACATTTTGGTGGTATCTGGCTATGCTGACCTGCCAACTCCGTCAAATACACCATGCTCAACTTCACCACACCACAGACTCTTATGGGTTGTAGCTCCTGTGGTATTGGGCCAATCACACATTGCATTAAATCTAAGAACGCTTGCGGTGATTGGCTTTGAGCAAAACCATACAAATAGTCATGTCTTATAGATTTGGGCACAAAAAAATATCAAATGCAGGTATCGTTTCACTGTAGAAGTTTCAATACTACTTGGTACTTATAAGGTATCGAGTACCGATACCCAACCCAATGGTTCTCCAGGGGGGCATGAACTTTTGCTACCAACTGTGACGTAGGCACTCTGTGCAATATCTGTGTGAGCAACCACTAAAGTTAACCAGCTGCAGGGTTCTGAAGGTTTTTACCTTAGCACACTGATTTTTCTATCAACCACAAGTGGACCAATTAAAGAAGCTAACATAACCTCCTTTCTACAGCACGGTGGGTCTTCACATATATTATAAACGGACACATGACTTAGCATTAGTTGTTAACTACTAGTTAAGTTATGTGAATTTGCTTCTCCAGTCAGTAGCGCACAACAAAAGTTGACAGCACTTCGAGGCGCCCACTCTCACTTGTCAGTCAACTGATGCCAAGGGAAATGCCCACTCAGAGTCTTGAAGCTTAGACGTTTTGTCATAAACCGTTTTATCCTCCTTTTAAAAAAAATGTATTTATATTTTTACATTTTCTATACAAACAGTAGAAATTCAATTTTAGATTGAGTTTAAGGGAACACCTAACTCAACTCAACTCCATGTATGAGTCATAAGGTTTCCAAGTCTATAATGTGCACAATTGCAGCAACAGCGACTGGTTCCATTGGTGTTGTGACCAAGGTTGTGTCAAACCATCCAATTTGGATTTGCTGAATCTACAGACAGTAGAAAATGTACCACAGAAACACTGCTGTTTACAGTGTGCAGTATGCATGAAAAGCACATGGGTTTCTTGAGTTTCATGGTAAAGCATGGCTCATTACACGCTCCACAAAAGGGCTCATACTGTAACCCAGGTGTATGGCACACACAGTCTTTCTGCTTCCATAGCAAACACAGAGCTCAGCTTCCCTGCATGGGACCTGGACGGAGGTTATAAACCAGTAATGGAAACAAAGCTGCAGTGGACGTTGCAGCAGCCATCTTGATGCAAGTTTTAGACTGAACACACTGCTACCACAAGACTACACAGGCTGTTCTCGTGCACTGGTCGTACTAACACATAAAAAGTAATGCAGTAAAATTCATAGATAGATTGGTCAAACAAACACAGGACTTTCATCCAGGAGACCGCTGTTGGTGTCCTATATGAAACCAGAAGTCAACGTTGATTTGTCATGTTACTTCCGTACTTAAATAACACCACTTCTTAGTTATTTCAACCCAAACTAAAATCCTAAATCTAAGTAGTTATGCACTGTAGGGGCTTGCGCTGGTGCGCTGGTGCACTGATCGCTCGTGTCGCTCGACATTCGTAGGAAAACGCACAAAAAAAAAATCAAATAACTTTTCATAAGATATCATACAAACTGTTGTATGAGGATACGTTGGACTACATAAATCCCCACCCCCCACCTTTCCCTCTGCATTGTTCTGCTCATATAGACTGCATCGACTAACACCTGCAAACCCTTAAAAGGTAAGATATTCTTGACTTTTTGGGGCTAGACATGGAGATGCATTGCTCGTCAATGTCACAGCTGGTCGAGAGAACAACACACCCGCCGAGCCTTTTCTCTAAACTCAGCCCGCCTCGGCGTTGTTGAAGCGGATGTGTCTGCATCGATGCTCTCTGTGTGATCATCCCCTTATCCTCTGGTGGCATTATGCTCCGTCTCTTGTGCAGTAAAGTCATCCGAACTGAGCTCATGTTGTTCCGTCGATCCTCTCTTTGGAGAACAGGAACAGAGGACATTTAAGTGTTCTATAAAACGTTAGAGGCACTTGTTCCCGTTTGCGTGTGGTCATGCTTGTGTGTGTGTGCAGGATAGCACAGTGAGAGGCTGCCCATGTGTGAAATAATGGAATGAATGTCAATTTCCTTCCAAGCGATATCCTCAGTCCCTTGTTACAGAGATATTACTAGAAGGACTAACAGCACTGTACAGACTAAACTCTAAGGAGTGTGATTTATTTATTTTAAAGGTTGTGTTATATGTTACCATTGATATGAGGAATATGAAGATCACCATGTTGAATAACAGGACAGACTGCTCTCTATACTGTTTGGTGTAATATAGTTGTATTTACAACCAAAAATGTATTTATTTCTTAGTTCCATTTGTACTTAAAAAAAATTATATGGTGCTTTAAGCTTCTGTTAAATTTACACCTCTTCTATACTTACACTTGTATTCATAAAAACAAATATTAAGAAAAATATATTTAGGACATCAGAGAAAGAAATATTAAATACCAAATTAAACCAAAGAAAAAGAAAATAAACAAATTGATAAATATTTAGAACAACAGAAATAATTTAAATACAATTTGAATAAACCAGATTTAACATCAGTTTAGATATTCAGCTGTAATATTTGTACTGTGCTGTAATATACTGTATTATTGCAATGCATTTAATAAATCTAAAATGAATAATAAAGATATTGCTAAGATAATAAAATAATATATAATATTAAATTATAACAAATATATATATATATATATAAATTGTATGATAAAGGTAAATAAAAGGTATAAAAATTATAGGTTAATGGTATTCAGATTTTCTCACAGAAATACACAGAGCTGCAGCAGGCACTGTCGACTCAGGAACACATACACCGACTCCCACAAACATGTCACGCAGCTCTGCTTTGCTGTTTTCATCACCGTTGTTCTTTAAACACACGTGCACACACACATCTGCAAAAACACTTGACAGAATATAGGACTATAATTGTTCTTTTAGATTAAGTAGTTGTATTAAATCCAATTGTCAAAATTCCAATTCCAATTGCAATACATTTCCAGAATAATGAAACAAAAAATATGGAGTGGGTGTGTGTGTCTATCAACGCATGTGTGTGTGTGTCCTTGGATAACACAATTATGCCTGTTTGTCTGCTGCCCAGTTCCTTTTAGTTAAACCTAGTCACCCCCCTCTCTTTCTCTCTCAGTACCTTTGGTTTATACAGCTGCCTCAAAACCTAACTGCACACACACACACACACACACATAAATGTGGGTGTGCATATGAGTATGTGAGTGTATGAGAGTGAGAGAAAGAGAGAGATCATGTGTGAGCGGCTGAGAGGTGTAGTTTCTGTGCTATGAATACATATGTGGTCGGGAAATCGGGGAGATCAGAGCAAAAGAATGCAGAGAGAGAGGGAGTGCCTCTCTCCCCGGCCCTCCTCCTCCTCTTCCTCTCTCTCCTTCCACACATCTACACCTCCAGCCTCCAAATACTGAAATCCCGCCCCTCCCTCCCTCCACTTCTCTCCCCCTCTTTCTCTCTCTCTCCCTCTCTATCTCACTCCCCCCCATCTCTGTGTCAGCCAATCCCATTCTTGCCTCCGCTCCCTTTTGGCCTCATGGCTCCGCCTCCCTCCTCGCTCAACCAGAAAGAGAGCTTCAAACTTACAGGAGCAGGGAGAGAGAGAGAGAGGGAGAGAGAGAGAGAGAGAGAGAGGGAGGCAGACAGACACACACACAGCAGAGGTGGCAGAGGCAGGCGAGGAGACGGTGCTCACACACACACACACACACACTCACACACTCTCTCTCTGTAAGAGAAGCAGCAGCAGGCAGAGAGACAGAGAGAAAGCAACCGGAGTAGAGAATAAAGGAAGAGAATTCTGCATTTTCTTTTAACTGGCAGAGAAGAGAAAAAAGAGGAGGGAAAAGCAAGGAGTGTTTTTGTCATTCTCCATCCCTCACTTGGAGCGCAGAGGGCTGGATGAAAACAAGAAGTGAGAGAAAAAGACTGAGGCAGTCCCACAGATAGAGAGAGCGAGAGAGAGAGGCGAGCGAACAACCCCTCAGAAAACGGGGCTTGTGCTTTTTATATCTTTGCCAAAGAAGAGAGAGGAAGAAGCGAGGGGAAAGACAGAGACGGAGGTGTATTATTATTTTTTTTTCACCCTCAGCAAGCAGGACGACTCAGAGTGTTCATGCGTGCCTGAAAGGATCCTATGTGCTTTTTGGGAGCATTAACCCTTTAAGCCGGGCGACACTGGAGTACTCACACAGACAAGGTAGATGAACTGAAATCATTTTCATTTTTTCTTTTCTTTTCTTCAAGCCACACAATGTGGCGTGTGTGTGTGTGTGTGTGTGTGTTGTGTCAGTGTGTGTCTGCATGCCTTGGGAAATTGCTTGGTCTCTAGTCAATTGCCTCTCATTGTGTGAATTCACTGACTGAATGTAAACTCACAGTCAATCAGTGTGTGTGTGTGTGTGTGTGTGTGTGTGTGTGTGTGTGTGTGTTAAAAGAGTGCCAGACTGGGGCCTCATGGTTTGATTTGGTGAGAAAGTGGCAACAGAGAGAGGGAGAGGGGAAAACCCGTCTTTGCATCTGAGCCAAGCCAACTGTGTATTTTATCTTCCATTTATTTTCCTTCTCTCTTCCCTCGTTCTCATCTGTCTGTTATTCCTTTATTTTCGCCCTGGTATATATTTTCTCTACATCCTCTGCCTCCTTTGTACTCTCTCGTTTGGTCCCTTTTCCCCTTTTTTCCCGGAGTCTTGGCTGGAGTCACACTTTCCGAACTAAAAGACTGTAAGGTTAAATCAAGCGGCAAGTTAGTCAGTAAGCCGACAGCCAGTCAGTCAGCCAAGCAAGCAAGCAGTCATTTTATTTCTTTCTTTCTTTATTTTTTTGTGCACTCACTCACTCAGTCACTTATAGTCCACACGCCAACCATTCAGTATTTCAGCTCATATTCATCTAAATCACTGCCAGCTTTTCCTTTAGTAAGTAGCAAAGGCTGCCAATCAATTATCTTGTACATCTCTGTGCTACAGTCCTCTTACGGCACACACACACACACACACACACACAGTGACACACACATGTATAAATATTTCAGTGGTTAATCATAAAGTAAGCATTAGCCTCAAGGTCTGGTTTTGATTTTGAGGCCATTACGTAGAGGGGCAATATTCAAAGGGAATGGAGATGGGGAATATTACCTTAATTAGGGTAGCAATCAATGTGGAGGACATAATGAGAAACATTCAGGACAAACTGCTGTCAGTCATAGTTGTTGGCAAAGTTACTCAAGATGTTTCGGCCCCTAGATGTCTCCTCGTGACCAGTGTTCCATCTCTTTTTTTTTCAGATTTTTTTCTTTTTTTCCTCTTCATCCAGGGTAGACGTGTTACCTGCCGTGCTGTTAGTCCTATACTGTCACGGTGTGTGATGAGGTGGTGAAGAAAGAGGAAGGTTAAGAATTTTGTCCAGTCGATGATCGACATAAGGTCGGCAGCTATCAGCCGTCGGTTGATGGTATATTTTATTTCAAAGGCCCAATAACAACTTACATTAGTTCAATGCCTGATGTCGAGGATGGACGTATCGAACTGAAACGTTTCCTTTAAACGTCAAATCTACCCTGCAGACAGAATGGAGTACGTTAGACAAGAATATAACAATAATAATAATAATAATTATTATTATTATTATTATTATTATTAATATTAATGGACTGTGAACTATGACGTAGCCAGCACTTTTTATTAATTAGTTTTGAAAATAACTTAATTAATAATATTTATTATTATTATGTCTATTCTTGTTCAACTTTAATTTTACATAAACTATGAGGTCTGAATTTATACTTTATTTATACCATTTATAACATTCATGCAAGAGCTTTAGTCTGTAAATCATAGGATTAACTACATCCTCAATATGATTATTTAATTTCGCAGACCAGGATTACTTTGAAGTTATCACACTTTATATAACACCTCACCTCACTTTTCTTTGCTCCTTCTTTTACCTCTACCTCAGGGGTTCTCAAAGTGGGGTCCGTGGCACTCTGCCAGGGAGTCCGTGTAAAGTTTTCAGATCCATCCATTTAAATTATCATGATATATATATATATATATATATATATATATATATTACAAGCCTTTTTTTTTTACAAAAGGCTGCTTCATAATTCAACAATAATATTTGAATTGTTTAATTTATATTAGTTCATAGATTACATTTTAAATTTAACAAAACTATAACACTTAAAATCTGCAATGTTCAATATCTTTCTAATACATTTCTTTTGTGTTGTTCTTTCACATAACTAAGACTATAGACGTATAAAAAAATAGGTTACACATTATTCCAAGTCAAATTATTCCAAGGGACATACAGTACATGAGGGTGGTCCAGTATATATAGTCTCTATCTTGTTAAGCGGTCCTTGGCTGAAAAAAACAATTGAGAAGCTGTGCTCTACAGTAGCTGAAGATGAAGACAGGTCGGCCCACTGCTTTGGCGCTCAGTTTTTAGCATGAACTTAGAGACACGGTGACACTATATTCTAACTTTATTTATTAGGCACACATTCCTTCTCTTCAATCCTTACATTCTTCAAGTACAACACAAATGTACAGTAATAATATTTTGTAATATTGATATATTCCATTAAAAAAATACCATATGTATTTTTACAAATAAATATATATATATATATATATATATATACATATTGCATATGATCTGCAGCACAAAAGTAAACACAAATCCTGCTATCTGATGTGTAATGAAAAACATGATAAAAAGAAAAATGATTTTTTTCCCACAACTGAATGGAAAGAATAACAATGAATTTCAAATGGGAATTAGTTCATACCTTGCTGCGTGTGTCACCTTTACAGAAGTGGCTAAACTGTATTTAACCCAGTTAAAAGGAGGGTTAACCCAGGAAAGCATCAGCTCATCTAATGTGACTATCTGACAATTTAACGCTTCTGCTTTTAGCATTGTGTATTGTGAAGTGCATGTTGATTTGTGTGTGTGTGTGTGTGTGTGTGTGTGTGTGTGTGTGTGTGTGTGGTGAGGTGAGGGTTAGGGTGGCTGGACTGTGTGCTGCTGCTCAAGCACAGAAAGAGAAGACGGGCTTTAGCTTTTTTTGCTTAATCGCTTCCAGACACAGAGATTTGCATTCCATTACTTTCTCTGTGTGTGTGTGCGTGTGTCTTTCTCTCTCTCTTTTCTCTCTCTTCCAGTCTTCTCCTTTTACTACCCCCCCCCCCCCCTCTTCCCCTCCCCTCCCCACCACTGTTACCTTTTCAATTAGAAACATAAATTTTGAGACGCTCCTAAAAAATGTGCGAGGCAAAAGAGGAAGTAAGTGATGGATTAAAGGAATTAAACTGTCACCGTGAGAGAGGGGGAAAAAAAAAATCTCGAAAACGCCTGTGGATGGACAGATCGTATAAAGAAAAGGAGGGCAGAGATGGTGGTAGAGAGAGAAGAACATGTGTTCCTGATTAAGATTCCAGTGGACCTATTAGGACTGATAAGACGTCAGAGTGAGATAGAGGGGCTTTAAAATTATATATCCCTTTTCATATCGAATTCATAGACCATTCTGCACAAAAGGTCAAATGATAATTCTGCAATTTGCTTCTATTTGCTCACATGTCTCTGAGAAGGATGGTGTGTGAATTAGGTGGTAGCTAAAAATGTGTCTGAGCAGAAAGCAAAAGACAGGTGCAGATGCTGTGAAGATGTCACAACGTAGTAGGAGAGTATTAAAGGGGTTGTTGATAATGTAATGGCGCATGTGTGTGGCTTAGAATAATATAAGAAAGTGGCAGAGCTTTTGTCAAAAGTCCTTGTCCATGTTATTACTTATATTTTACTATTTGAAATGCTTATCAAGGTGTTCCTCGTGTGCACATATTTGGGCTTTTTATCTGCTTCTCTGGAATGTTTTAGTGGATTAGGCGGACTGAGTTTCAGACCAACCACTGTGAGAGAAAATGCAGTCAGTCAACCAGCACAGACAGCTGCCTGCCGCATTCCACCGGTGCAATGGAACTACAAAAAAAGTATAATTTTGGTAAAGTTAGTATACAGCAGCAGCACATTTATGAAGTTTTGATCTGTATGATTAAGGAGCAACCTTACTTAAGGCCTCATTATAAAACTAGTATGAGTTCCTAATGATTATAGTCACAGCTTGATAGAAAAGGGATTTTATTACGGTACAGTCAATGACTCGCTATTATGACAACTGAGTAATACTTTCTAATTATACTGTGGAAACAAGGAAACTTAATTTGAATAGATGTGAAGCTGTGAATTAATGGTATTTTTTTTAGTAATGGACTAAACTGAGCAGCTTGCTTTCAATTGGCAGTGGGTTTGCTTATGATGCTTCTAAATACAGAGGTAGTAATAACTGTCATACATCACAATAACTGCTTATACATTTCAGTATTGGGATCAATTGGGTACATTTGATGTGGATGATCCACGAGTACATCAGATATAAAAGACTATTTCCTTTTAAGGGCAACTACAGTACTAGCCAGTTTTGAATGTATAGATCTAACTTCCTGTGCATTTCTAAAACCTTCTATGTTGCTTGAAGGGAGCACATTTCTCTCATATTTTCACGTGTTTTTACTTAAATGGGACATATCATGCTCATTTTGAAGTTCATATTTGTATTTTGGGTTTCTCCTAGAACATGTTTACATGTTTTAATGTTCAAAAAACACATAATTGACGTTCCGTTTTAGCGGTTACCATAGCGTTACCACGAATGGAAACTAGACCCACGTGCTACTGCAGTTTGAATATACTTCTCAGTAACAGCTGTTCATTATCAGTTATCAGTAAAAATATTGGGTATCCTTAAATGGAAGTGAAGTGTCACTTTCTATTGGATCTTTTATGGAACTGGTGTTTCCTCGATGTTTGTTGTTCTCAGAAGGACGACGGTGCGAAGACAGTGCACGTTTGGACTTGATGTTGTTGCTCACAGAGTTTCAGAAGAGGAGTTTCTTCCACTGCAGGTTTTATCAGGATATAATAGATGTAATCGCAGATTAGGAGACAGTTTGTGTGTGTGTGTGTGTGTGAGTGTGAGAGAGAGAGTGTCTTGGGAGATTCATCCTACTTTAAAGGAACTTGACTCTCCTATCTCCTCAATTTCTCATCCCTGCACTTTTCATTCGTTTATCTCTACCCCCCCCCCCCACACACAAGCACACACACACACACGCACGCACATGCACACGCATGCATGCACACAC
>CAKAKR010033244.1:17436-36865 GCA_916700685.1 Adelosebastes latens
GCTCTATGTCTCTCTGTCGCTCTCTCCACAAATAGAGCGCTATCTCCTAGCAACAAGGCCTTTGAGAGTGATGTGTGAGATAGATTGGGTGTCTGCGATATAGGGGCCTGAGAGTGTGTGTGTGTGTGTATGTGTGTGCGTTCGTGCGTGTGTGTATTTATGTTTCAAAGCTAGAAAGATGATGAAAGTCATCAGAGGAAGGACGTCACTTTGAAACAGGACTTAAGGAATGAATGGGAGTCAGTGGCTTGCCCTTGTAAGTATAGTTCAGCACATATGTGTGTGAGTGTGTGTGTGTGTGCGTCTGTAGTAATTTTCCTGATGGACTGCATTACTCTAGATGGGGCTATTACTCAGAAAATAAAAGTTTCAGTTATTCTTAAAGTGTTCTGGACCAGTACACACATGCACATGCACATGCACAGTGATATGTTGTGTAACATTATTCTTTAGCTATGCATACTTGAACAGACGCGAGGATTTACAATAGTTCACACACAACACTCACTCGGGGCGGCACACAGGTCTAGCTCATTTATATTATTTTGACCATATTTTACCTTGTTTTATTATTTTTCATGACATACAAGGGCATTTATAGTTCATTCATCATATAAGCGTGGGGGTGTGGGGGTGTGTGTGTGTGGCTTTGGAGCAGGAACATTGGTGTGTGATGTACCTCATACATCTCTGAAAGTGTACTGTATGTGTGTTTGTCAGACAGCTCCCCGTGAGAGAGCACGGCACCATCCCTCCTCATCACTTATTCAAGAGGACAAATTGAAAAAAAAACGAGCATTCTGCTTCTCATTTCAGTAGTGAAGACAAATCAAAAGAAGCAGTTAAAGCGTCCACATTATTATGAATCATATTGTGGAAGGTGGTGCGTGTCAGGACCATCTGTCATCTGAAGTATTTTACACATACAGTACTACTACATTACACTATTACTTAACATTGGCGTCAGTTAAGAGAACTATTTAGGCCTCTTTTCGCCGCAGAAAAAATCCAGTATACTTTTAACAGTTTGATCTAAAGTATGCACAGTAAATGTATCATCATTTGACATTATATTAACATTTTCTTGTGCTGCAGTATAGTTGCAATAGTAGAATGTACTTCCTGGGGAATACGATGTCACATTGACTCTATAATGAACAAATAAAACATGTAAAAGTACGAAGATGTAGTAACAGAAAAAAACTAGGGCTGCTTATAATGATTATTTTCCTTATTCATCAGTATACAACTCAAAATTACACAGCTTCAGTTAAATGGATAAATGCTTATTAAAATTGTTGCCAATTCATTTTCCAACAATCGACTCATCAATGAATTCACTAATTGCTTCAGTGCTTTATAACCGCTTTATCTCCCACTTATTTTTGTTATAAAACAGTATTAAAGGGCACATATCATGCACCTTTCCAGGTTCATACTTGTATTTTGGGTTTCCACCAGAACATGTTTACATACTTAAATGTTCAAACAAAACCTTTTTTTTTCATACTGTCTCAATAAACCTGTATTCAACCTTTGAAATGCTCCATTTTAGCGACTGTCTTCACCGTCTTCACGGTGCCACTGCAGCTGGGGGAGTTTAGCGGCACTTCTACCGGTGACTGTGTAGTTGTGACATCACAACGTTACTGAAGTCCTGACGGCTCATTTAAAGGAACAGTTTCTGAAGATCGTCAGCGTGCATTTCTCTGTGGATTTTAGCGTTTTGATGCTTTCACAGTATTTATATAGCACCTGCTTTATAATAAAACAAGACATGGAAATCTCACGTTTTACAATATGGGACCTTTACAACGACCGATGCTGTCAATTATAATATAATAATAATAATAATAATAATAATAATAATAATAATGCATTTAAATTAAATGTCATATTCTGTCCAATTACCGTGTAACAAAAGTTTTGTGGGTTGCTAGTCTGTCTTTAGTGCTTATATAAAAAAATATATGAAAGTAATAAGTTTAGTGAATGTCTAATGAAAGAGTTGTGCATGTGCAATTGAGGAAACATGTTTCATGTAATTCGCTACTTAATTGGTGAATCGATTTGCCCTCAGTATACAGTGTTTGACATGAATGAGGGAGTTCATCTGGCTGATTTTTCTCTCCAGGCCATTTCTGACTTTACTTTACTAAATTACAATCCTAGCTCAGTCTGAGCCATTAGATCTCTTGACCTTTCTTTTTTCTCCACTTTTCTCACATTAAGTCTTATCATTGTCATTCAGTCGTATCACTCATTTCCACTTTATCACATCCTGTAGAACAACATGATATCAGTGAAGGGAGGAAAAAAAAAAAAAGAGAGAGCCGGAAGATTCAGACTAGTTTACACAAGGCCGAGAGCAAAAAGAGAGGGAGCGGGCAGAGTGATGAGGTGCTCGCTGACTAAGTGTTTCTTATCAGAGACTGAGTCCAGATGGTTTGCAAACACACCTCCTCTTCATCCTCTCTCTCGGTCTCTGTTGTCCTCCCTCTCTCTCTCAACCTCTCGTCTTCCTCCTTGCTCCGCTCCTCTCCCCATTTCCTACATGTCTTCACACTTGTAATCCCCCTTTTTTTCCTCAAATAGTACCCAGGATTCCTCTCTTGCATGGAGAATTCCTGTCTGACCTCAACAATATAAATCGTGTACTATACCTTAGATAAACGCTGACCGTGTCTGTGATTACAAAGTCTTTTTTATACAAAGAGCTGCACTCACTGGATCACTGTCAGCTGCAATTACAGGGGCTCCGTTACGTCATGACAGCCCCGTTGTAGCCATCACGAGGCACGGCAGGACGAAATGCTGCCAAAGAACAAGAAAAGCACACAAATGTCAGAGTGGACCTGAGGTGAATCTCCTGGTTCACTGTAATTTCCTTAGAACAGTCAACCAATAAATAAATATATATCACCACTCAGGGACTTTCCCATTTTAATAATTAACACCAGTGTTTGCCACACACCAGTAACACCAGTCACACCCTGAAAAATAACGTCATATCTAAAATCAAAATCAGTGTGTATTGTCTCTAGTGTAAATGATGAGCGAACCAAACAGCACCGATGTCCAAAACTAGGTTTCATAAGTTAATATTATAGGGGTGTAACGATACGTTTTTACAACGATACGATACAATTTCAATGGTTCCGATATGATTCAACGACGATATTTGGCTCATCTAGAGCGATACGATACGATTCAATGATTTGAAATCGATACAGTTACTTTTTTTTCCAAATATTCAGTCAGTGTGACTGTGAAATAAATAGCTGATACCGGACAGTGCAGGTCAGGATTCCTCAAAGTTTTTCTTGTAAGGGAATCAGGGATAAATTAATTAGGGATATAAACAAGTAAACAACGATTAATGGCAAATACACACACCTTTCATTCTAAAATAATAAAAAGTGCAACTGCAGGACCCGCTGATTCAGTTCTCAAGATACAAAGCAGTGCAATATTTAACAAAAAATATAATAAACCAACTTCTAATCAAGTTAAATGAACGGTTGTTTAACCTGCTGCTTCTGTCCTCATTTTCAATATAAACAGTAGAGCATACGTGAAGCTGATGCTGCGTGCACATTGATATAATGACGGGGAAAAGAAAGTCATTTTCTCTGAATGAAAAAACGACAGTGCACGGGGAAAGCGCCTGTAGGTGAATCCGCCCTCGTCAAGTGGATTGATAGCGCCTGAAACTCTGCCGACCAGCTCCGCTACCGGGTGAGAGAGCGAGGAGTCCAGTGCGCCGTTTGTCTGCAGGCGAGCCATGGATGGCAGAGCTGGCAAGCTGGCGCATGTCTGGAGAGTGAACCGGAGTAACGTTTAACAATTCTTTACTAATAAAAGTGCTAAAAAAAACACTTTCATATAACGTTTGTCGTCCTTAAATACAAGGTGCAAATACTTAGTATCGATACGATTGATTTTTGCATTTCAAATCGATTTTATATCGATAAATGACTCCCGTGAAGGACAACTTGCTGAGTACCTATCGATGTAGTTGGAACGTAGGAATATAAATCAATACATCGATGTAGTAGATGAATCGTTACACCCCTATAATATTATTATTACTAATAGTACAGAAACTAGGGAGAGTAATGACAGTGAAGGAGAAAGATAGTGGGTAATTGTGGGTAAAAAAAACTGGTAACATTTCAGAGTAGCACTGAGAGATAGTAACTTCTACAACACACACACACACACACACACACAGGACCCTTGTCCCACTAGCTGGCTCCTTTCAGGTCTTATCTAGCTGCTGTGGGAAATGAAGACAGACGATGTGATGGTAAAATGAACCATGAGCACCTGGAGGTGGTGTGTGTGTATGTGTGTGTATGTGTGTGTGTGTGTGTGTCTGTTGATTATAGAAGGAATGTGTGTGTGTTTACCTGTGCCTGCTGCTTGCCTGTGTGTGAGTGTGTCTCTATTTCTATTGTTGTTGGACCGCAGCAGTGTGTTTCATCTGCTCTGCTGTTAAGCGTCCTGCAGGGAGCCATTCCCCCTCTCCGTTTTATGATGAAGCCAAACATATCGAGCAACTGACGACTCATTTGTATCGTTCATGTAAATATATTTTGAGTGAACTGATCTACAGTGAGAGAGGCTTAACATGCCACTTGAGCTACAGTTAGAAACAGTGCTGGAGTGTTGATTATTATTCTTATTATGATGATTATGGATGATTTTACAGCCAGTTGTGGTTTGTGTCTGTTTTTAAGGATCTTATAGTTTCTGGTAGCATTTGAGATTATTTTACACAAACACTCTGGGGCTTCTATTCGGGACATTGCTGTCTTCTGACAGATAGATGGATGGGTGGACATATAGCAGCTCAGTAACAGTCTTAAATCCTGTGGTGTGCATGTTTGTGTTTCCTGAGGCATTTGCTGCTGACTGATGACCAAATACTATATTCATTCCTATTTGAATTGAGCGCTTTTTATTTAATTTTATTCACATTACATAAGCTTATTCAGTACCTCTCTTGAGTAGAAAATGGGATGCCAAAGCTCTCAGCTGAATGAAACAGTTTGCACGGAGCGACAGCAGCACCTCCTATACCCTGCGCTACATTTACCACCGGTGACTACAACACAATAATCCACCCTGCTACTTCACAATAGGTCTTTACGGGAAATTGTGCATAGCATCTGTAGTGTTGCTTTTAATCCCAAACACACATTGCTGTAGTAGTTTAATCAACTATATAACAATGTGTGAGGATAAAGGGGCAGAGTGAGGACAAAAGACAATAGGAAATGATGACTGGAATATCATTGTATTCCAAGAAAAGCATGCACACACGGACGCTTCAATCAGGATGATGTGTGAGAGAGACAATATGAACATGTGCTGCTTCTATTTATGCAGTTACACACACACACACACACACACACACACACACACACACACACACAGCGAGACTAACACACACCCGAATGGAGAGGTATAGGGATGGGGGGATAGTGAGGTAAGTGAATGAGAGAGAACCAGAAGAGGGAAGGTGATATATAGGAGAATCATTAGGGCTGTCAAAGTTAACGCAAAAATAACGCCAATAATACGCCGATACTGGTATCACTGGAAACCCAAGGAATCCATTGGTACCAATCATGTCATACTAGCTTGTCACAAAGGAGGTTAAATAACGCTCCAAACTTGCGCAAAATTTTGGTGAGGAAAAACTGTCATGGCTGTTTTCAAAGGGGTCCCCTTGACCTCTGACTTCAAGATATGTGAATGAAAATGGGTTCTATGGGTACCCACGAGTCTCCCCTTTACAGACATGCCCACTTTATGATAATCACATGCAGTTTTGGGGCAAGTCATAGTCAAGTCAGCACACTGACACACTGACAGCTGTTGTTGTCTGTTGGGCTGCAGTTTGCCATGTTATGATTTGAGCATATTTCTTTATGCTAAATGCAGTACCTGTGAGGGTTTCTGGACAATATATGTCATTTTTTTGTGTTGTTGATTAATTTCCAGTAATAAATATATACACACATTTGCATAAAGCAAGCATATTTGTCCACTCCCATGTTGATAATAGTATTAAATACTTGACAAATCTCCCTTTAAAGTACATTTTGAACAGATAAAAATATGAAATATGATGATGATTAAATATTTTAATTGATTGACAGCCCTAACATTTTTATATATATATATATACGTATATCAGAGAAAGCGATGAGCTGAGTTTGAGTTTAGAAATTAATCTATTAAAGTAAACAGAAAAGACAAATCTGCGAAAGCAACTGCAAACAAAGGACAACACACACACACTTAACCCAATGCCCTCGTTATGGTTACCCCCCTTCTACCACTCCCTCCTTCTCCTTTACCCCTCCCCCTCCCTCTCTCCATCTCTTTTGTTTAGTCATGTCAGGGGCAAGGCAAGGTCGCCCTCATCCCAACAGGCCATGGGGTCAACTTACAGGAAGTGTTGTGTGTGTGTGTGTGTGTGCGTGTGTGTGTTTGTGTGTGTGACCTGTACTGACATGTGTGGTTTTGATAACACAGTGTTATGTTTCTTTCACCATAAAACGGATTGTCGTGGTGATAGCTGAACACACACATACGTATGTGACGGCACATTTTCACACACACCAAAACACAGAGCGGCCACTTCCTGGTGGGTGGAGTGAGAGAAGAGACGATGAGAGATTCTAATCAAACACCTGACCTGTGGGTGGAAGAGCACGTGTAAATACATTTGTTTATGTCTGCATTATTGGCTGCATCCAAGTTCATATCTCTCTGTGCGAGTGTGTTTGCTTTTTCCCTTGACATGAATCAATCTTACTTTCCCATTCCCTCTTCTCCCCGTCTCCCTCTTCTTTATTCATTTCTCTCTGCAGTTCCCTCTATCTCTCTTCTCACTGATTCCTTTTTTTCGTTGGATGAAGAACTACTACGCCTGACCACCTGAGGAAATGTCATAACAGTAACCAGTGTTAGTTTCATTAACAAAACTAGAACTAAATATGTTCTTCAACAAAAACATTTTCCTGAGAGAAGATGATAACGAGACACAGCCGACGTCATTAAACACTAACTGTGACTATATCAAAAAGCGATAATGTTGACTAGACAAAAAATGCAGTTTTAAAAATAAAAACTTTACCAAAAACTCTTTATCTATATATTTGTTTTTCTTTCAATGCAGCAGATCCATTTCCTCTGCTGCGCGAGCCATATCAGGACTACAGCGACAGCATGAGCACAGTTAGGAGGACTCGGTGTAACTTACTTATTTGAGTTAAAGTTAACAATGACAACAACAGGGCTTGGGAGAAAGAAACCCGGTGATATTTTGGCTAGTCTAGACATAAACTGAATTTTTCAATAATGTGATGACTAAAATACTGAAACAGTTTTCATTGACTAAAATTATACTAAAATAGTTAAAATAGTGCTTTTCTTTGACTAAGATAAGACTAAAATGTCAACTAAAAATTGATTGATTAGGTTGACTAAATGCGATCAAAACTAACAAGGAAATCTGACTAAGAGGCCGTTCACATGTTGCGTCTAAAAACACGTGGAAAATGCTGCTTTCATCCTTTTATCGAAGGTGCTTGGGGGGTTGCGCTCCTGTTGCGCCTGCCGTTACTAAGCAACCAACACTTGCATGCTGCGATGATGATGATGATGATAACGTTGCGGTAATTTAGTAGGAAGCCTCGCTGACTAAACTAAGATTGTTAAAATAAAGATGAATGGATTTCCAGCACCGTGAATCCCTCACAGTCGCTTTACTGCTCGATTTGTCTCACTTAGTCTGGCTGACCTTTCAACTGGACGTTGTGACGTCCTCGGACAGAAAGGGTGTGGCAAGTTAAATAGTCCGAGGGACAGACCTTAAAGGTCTGGGTAGCCCTGCACTAAAACGATTAACTTCTCCACCATATATTTACTGTAGACTTATATTTACGGAAGAAAGAAAAGAAATCTTGTTACAAAAATTCACAATACAAGACAAAACTGAATTAATTATGTGGGTGCAATGGTTAGAGCTAGTCCCAAACGGGGCTAATGAATGAATGAATGTCATTTGCAAGAAGCTATCATTTAGCTGCCTTCAGAGCACAATCACTAACGTCACATCCTTCATCCCCGATTCCAAGACATTCTGCAATCACCTGCCACAATCTACCTTCAAATTCCACATATTCTTTACTTTGTTTGTTGATGTGCTGGGCGACGGATGAATGAAGTGAATCAGTTTATCAGATGCCATTTTGGATGATGACGATGGAGGGATTTAGATAAAGATTATTTAGAGCTGCTGGAGTTGAAGCTTCACTGTCACAGCTATCTTAAAACACACGACCACTGTTGCTAGATCTTATCGCCCATTCATGTTCATTCTAGGAGTTGCTTTCATCTTTCCAGAATTTAGTAGAATACTCTTTGACAGCCCTGAGAGAAGGAGCATGAAGGTGTTACTTATGAGGTGTATGTGTGGGTGGAGTAAGTGGTAGTGATAGTGATTGCAGTGCAGGAGATTTTTCACTTGAGAAAAAAAGTAGCATTACACTGTATATCATTGGCGGTTGCATCGGCTCCTGCTGTGTTCCTCACCAGGGTAGAAATTGCTACACTTTACCCTCTCTTTGGTGGATTTGATTATTGAACTTTACTGCTAAATGGCAGCTGTAGAAAGAAGCTCTTTTATGCACACATTCCATCTACATGTCACACTTTTAGATCCATTAAGGTGGGAGCTTCTGTTGTTCACAAAAGCCACAAGTTAACATCATTGTAATGCAATGTGACCGTTCAAATGCCACTACCAATTGCTGCAGGAAACGTACGTGAGCATCAGAGCTTAATGTAATGCAGAGTATGCCAGTGGGGAGCTTAGCACCAATTTTACTACATCTTGAGCAGTCAAACTGCCGTAACTAATTTACTGCCGTCGTGGCATTGGCTTCATATTCACTTATGACCACTTAATGGCAAAATGCTGTCAAATTAAGAGTAAATGGTGCATGTGTGAAAGTGGCTTTTGTTTCTCAGGGGATGGATGGAATCATATCCTGCTTCACCGCCATTGTTTAATATGAAATATTTCTGCACACATTCCACACAGGACTACAAAATGATAAAAACTGAGACCAAACTATAAAGAGTTGGCCTGAAATGCAGCTGGTACCACGTTGGTTTTGTACCACGGCTGACGCATGTGTTGAATGATTAGTTGAGTTGCCTCATGGGGGAAAATGTCTTTATTTCAACATTTTCATACAGTAAATGAAGAAAATGAAGCTGCACCAACTGTACGTACACGGTCATGCAGCACATGATTGATTGTACTTTGGTTTCAGGCTAAATTGGCTTCATTTTAAGCTCATCTTTTTTCTCAGCCTTCCCACGGGCTACTGTGAGCAGCTAGCCCACAGCTACACAACCCTGAGCCAACTGGACTCTTCACTCTGTCTGGGAACACCCAGCCTGACTGTGGAGGGTTATTTCAGGACCTACAGTAGCCCTGGGCTATAGTTTGCAAAATGTCTTGCCCTGCCCTTTTAGCCACAAAGGGAATGGAACCCATAGCCGTCGCAGTGCTAGTGCCTTGCTTTTGGGATAACAACTGCTAACCTTATCTTTGCTCTAGAACTGTTTTGACTGAATGCCACCTGACATTACGTTAAAGCAATTGAGCACCACCAGCAATCCACTGACACACACATGTCCATCTCCCATAGGGATGGGGACTGATAAGACTTTATTGATACCAATTACATTGTTGATTCATCGTATTGATTTCTCTTATCAATCTGATTCTTTATAAATTATTGATTGATTGAGTACATACTGGCAAGGCTCTACTCAGCCGTCCCAAAGTCATTGTAAACTGTTCAAAATCGATTCTCGATTCCAGTCCCTACCCCTGCTAGGCTTGTCGCAGTAGTCGGTGTTACCGGTGTTACACGGTGGTCGGGCACACACCGATTACATTACATACCCACCGTCGTTTTGCTTTTTTTACAGAATAAACACCCATTTAGTTCATTTTGGCATATCAGCGCCGTGTTATCAATAGATAGTCGGACTACGTACACTTCAAACTGACTGTGAATGTGTCGGCTCCTTACGGAGTCTCAGCTCAGAGTAGCAGGAGTCATATTTCACACACACGGGATGAGAGAGAGTTGACAGACAAGACGATGCGAAGTGAGAAGTAAAAGGGCCTATTTGGCCATATTTCAGATTCATACCCAATGCTATAAGGGAACCATAGCGTAAATAAGGCCATCGCCGTGCTGAGGACGAAGCGGTCACAGCCGGTGTGCATTGCGGAGGGTGGAAACTTGCGGCCCTGCAGCGAAAGCTGGACCGGAGAGGCCAGACACACTGCCACCCGACGTTAAAGTTCACAGTAAGCGCGCTACACATATTGACCGTCATCTTTTCTTGTAAAATGTCCGGTGTAATCGGTAACACCGGTGTTGTCATGAGTTTATTAACCGGTGGGAACATTTCCTCACCATCACATCCATAACCCCTACTCATAGACGATAGATTTCTGAAATACATAATACAACAAATTATATGGAACAGTGCTTGGGAATGACTTACTTGTCAACATTTTAGAACAATTACGGAATAGAGCCTTCCCTGGAGGAATACTCCCATTTTTAAATCGCAGTCCAAGTATTACGTAAGGGCCTCCTCATTATATACAGTGTCAGCTCTCTTTTGCCCCGTCTTATTCATGGTATTGGCAAACATCGTCTATATCTCTTCATCTCTTCATCATCCAGATATGTGTCTTAAAAGGTCATAACTAACTGATTAGCGAGTGAACTTCTTTGCACATTCAAACATGGGAAATATTCAAAACACATGCTCTATCGCTGACAAAGGATCGTGCAGTCATTATTACACTGGATTCCTCAGTGAAGCTTCCAGCAGAGAATATCTTCAGAGGGTTGGAGTGCTTTCAGTGAAGAGTTCAGTATAATCATATATTGAGCAGCAGTACCAGAGATTAGCTCATTTGCACTCTGCAAAAGTCCCTCCTTTTGATGTTACTAACAGAAAACTGCAGCTTTTTCTGCATTTCACTTATTTTGCTAGACAAAAACTGTTCTACCATTCAAAAGCCATATTATTATTATTATATTTGCCAATTGAGCTAATTTTTTCCAGCACACTGCAACATCAAAAACATGTGCCAAGGACAAGCACAAACATCTGTACCTGAGAGTGTAGTTCAAAGAATCTTGTGAACTCTTCTCTCCTTTATATCCACCGTACCTCAGTGTGCAGAAGAAGCTACTTGTGGAAATTGCCCTTTTCAGAGCCGAGCAGACTGAACATTGTGAAATCATTGATTCTGCCTCGAAGAAAATTCACAACTCTGACAGCAGTCCAGCACAGATTTTAAATCCTTAGGCAGTTTCTTTACTGCCAAAGTCTCATGGTAGATGTTGGCAAAGTGCTTCATTCATGTCATGCCAGCTTCTTTTAATTTGTGCAGCTGGGATTCTGCGGTCATTTGTCTCTGTGTAAACTCTGCTTTTCATTTGTTTCCAGGTGATAACAGTTTTTATATGAAGGCATGCTCTTTTGCAGTTCTTGTTTTGCAGCAACAAAAGCAACACAAAATCCTCATGAAGTAACCTTCATACTCATATTTGCCATAAACACACAGTGTGTTGGTAACATTCTCAACACGGTGGCATCAGCCATCTCATCTAATTGCCATTTTAAAAAAAAAAGAAAACCGTCATTTTTATGTGATTTTTCAGTGGATTTTCATGTCATCTGTCAGCTTTCTTCACCTGTGTGACATGAATTGCTAGACATAAACAACATGGTATTGCTTAACTATTTGGCAACCTGCAGGCATGCATTAAAACTTTGGAAACAGGTGGGGAATTGCCTTCTCTTGCTTGCTCGTGCTCCTAAAGTACGGAGAAAAAAAGAAAAGAAAGATCCCATTTTATCATTTCATCTCTGCATGTTTTGTTGTCAAGTGCCATCTAGGATGTGCCTGCACCTCCCGTTCATTGCAGTTTACAACCTACTGTAGCTCTGGCTAGGCTGCCGGTAGCTTACTTTAACTGAAACATTATATTGTGTGACATGTATTGCATGTGAAATTGTTCCGTTCAAAAACATTTTTACCTAAAGGCGACTTCCTGCGTCTGTATTTACTATAAATTAGGTTGAGTTGAATTAGTCAAAACCTAAACTCACACGTTGTTGTGTGAGGTCACAGCTTTTTATATGTTCTCTTAAAGCAAAGACCCACTTCAACATAGGGCTTGGCGATATGGCCTAAAAATAATATTGCGATACTTTTGGGCTATATCGCGATACACGATCTATATCGCAATACACAATATATATTGTGATATTTTCAAATATCCTCTAAGCACTACATAAATGCTCGATTTAACCCTTTGATGCATACAATCACACCGATATGATGCATTAAAACCTTCTTGTTTATATTCATTAGTGGCTTCTGTTGGAATAATTTTAATCTTGCATGCAAAAAGGGGGAAATCACAAGTTAAATTTAACAAAACAGAATCCAACAGTATTCACTTTAACCAAGTAGTTTTCTGGCAATACATGCTTTATATATTTTAATATGCACGCACACACGCAGTTTATAATGGCATGTAATAAGTGTAAAGTAACTTATTGTTATGTTTACCAGTAAGCTGTTATAACATTGCTGATAATAAAAATGATTATTTACCCACTAGCGTAGAAAGACTCACCAATTGCGAGGTGCAGCCGATGGCTAAAGCACTGCAGTGTTGTCCACTTCTTCAGGCTCGCAGCTTTGGTTCTGTTAGCCCCGTTATCGGTGGTGATGCACACTTGACGAGCTTCTATCTCACCCGTGTGACCTCGTATTGAAGACAATTACTCTCCAACTCCCAGCTGTGGATGTAATGTACAGTGATACTCCGATATGGCTCACACGTTCTGCTGGACCACAGATCGGTAGTTGTGGAGAAGTGGGTCACCTTTGTCAGCTGGTTGGCCAACTTTTCTCTCACTCTCTCAAAGCTTTCTACGCAAAACATTTGTGACCAGTAAGTTCATATTTTGGATCAAGTGTCTTGATGAGTCTTTTGAATGTCATATGGGATATAGATTCAAATATGGTATTTTAATGCAGGCTATTAAAAATAAGGCAAAATACATACATAAGGTCATGGACTAACTGTAAAAAACACACTGGTTTCTGATCGGAGTGGCTGCTGACTGAACAGATAAAACACCCGGATTAATTAAGCCTGGCTGTTAGCCTGGTCTGGAGCAGGAAATAGCTGCACAGAATAAATCTCCATGGTAATTTATGTGCCATTGCTTTCTTGAAACCGAGTCAAGGCTAAACTGAGCCAGGATAACTGGAAAATCCCAGTTTAATCCCCTATCTAGGTTTTGTGAAACAGGTGTGGTGAAGAGGAAAAACAACCAGCAGGACAAAAGAAAAACAACAAAAGCTTTTGTTATGATTAAGGAATCTTATTTTCTATATTTTGCTGGTTTCCCTGTTGTTCAGGGATAGTCTACATCATCACCCTGTCTATAATATGAGCTCACTTACTAAAGTCTCTTTCACACATAGTTCATGCTGAATAAACTGGGATAAGCTTTCAGACACCACTGGTGATATTCACTGTTCACACATGCACTACATTCTGGAACATTTCTGTCTTTTCACACGTCATGGCAACGCCAGAATAGATGGGGCAAAGGAACAGTCCATGCATTCCATGCAACATTTATGGATGCCATCCGCCATAAAACTCAACAGAAGAAGAAGATGGGCCAAGGCTGGATGTACTGTACGTGCTTGCTGATGTATGTCTGCATAGTATCATGTTTCTAAGAAACCAAATTTCATGAAAATCGGTTCACAATTTACGAGTTGCAGTCTTTTATGTAGAGAAGTCTCCATCTCTCTATACACATTGTAATCGTTTACTTACGGATCTTGACTGATCCAATATGGCAGACGCACAGACGCATGTTAAATCGCAAACGACGTATCTATGTTTCCATATCTGTGCGGCAGGAGACGTCTCTTATTAGTTTCAGGAACATATGTAGCAGCCGAGATTTCCCTGCATTTCAATCCCTGCTCCCATTCACATAATGAGCCCAGTGCAGGAAATGTGAATCCTGAACATTTCAGGGATAGACGTGCATGTGTGAAAGGGACTTAGCGGTCAGCATGATGACAGCAACGCTGAATGTACAAAATGGACTTATTCACTCTGCATTCACCTGCTGTTTACCTTGGCATGTGTGAGGGTGTGTGTGTGTGTGTGTGTGTGTGTGTGTGTGTGTGTGTGTGTGTGTGTGTGTGTGTGTGTGTGTGTGTGTGTGTGCACGTGCACGTGCAGCAGATGTGTATGGGGTTGTTGCGCCCACTCAGTGTGGTTAATGCCGGCGGTGAGGCTAGCTAGAGTCAACCAATTAAGTTGACTTCCATATGTAGAGTAACATTCTCTGCCCACTCACAGTTTCACAGGATGCACACATACACACGCGCACACACACACACTCTCACACACACACACACACACACTCAGACAGCCACTTTTCTCAGCCATTTTTCCCCCCTTTTTAATTACACTCTCACAGACAGGTTTATTTAATTTATGCAATTCATTTGAATATGTGGTGCAGAAGAGTTGGTATGGCTTAACTGTAGTCCCAGGATATAATTACATTTTCTCTAGTGGATAGAGACAGAGACAGAGGAGAGCTAACTACAACAGGCACCGGGCTAATAGCGCTGTATAGCTTCTCCCGGGGATCCCTTTCTCCTTCTCTCTCTCTCTTTACCACCCTCCACACACTCACACACACACACATGGCACACACATGTCCACTTGTCATCATTGACCATCTAGTTTTGGTCTGTGTCACTATACACAGTAGACCCATTCATCTCTCTCTCTCTCTCTCTCTATGTCTGTCTTCTGTCTCGTGTTCATTCAAATAGTCTGTTTAATTCCTTTGCATTCAGTGACACTCAGACTAGCTAATTGCCTTGAAACTAATTGACCTCAAGACTTAGCAAATTCCTTTGTGGGAGTCCTGCTGCAGCCTGCAGGGGGGTATTCCACTATTTGCTCAGGGAAACACTGAAGTGGGCTCTAAACACATTCTGGGTGGAATAATAGAGAGGATTAATAGTTGTATTGTTGCAAGTCGTTGACGAACACACTGAAAATAACAGTACGGAATCCAGATTGTTTTATTGCGTAGTCACGGTATAAGATGAAGAATCAACTGTGTGTATTTTGGTAAAATGGGGCAAATGTGTTGCAGAATCCAGGATTGTTACGCTAACATTCACTGGATCCACTAAGTTTCATGTTAAAAAAAAAGTGTAATTTTGTGGCAGCCTGCATCACACGGCATAATCATCGTGACCATGATTTTAACCTTGATGTTGCCGTTAGATAAAGGCTTTTTTTTTTATATTCTCAGTTGGCTCACTTTGCCCAGAATTTGAAAGAAAAGCAAACATTGTGAATGAGTCCAACTGGTGCGTGTTTTCATTGCAGTGAATGGCTGCAGCTGCCTTAGGTGTACTCTTAAATGATTGTTTCCAGCACTTACAGTCATAAATCCCCCATTTCTCACCCAGAATGGCTCACTACCTTCAGGCTAATTGCCCCACAGAGTTACAGCTCACCATAAAACAACTCTGAGTTCATAAGGACTGGATTCAGGCTACTTATGCGCACCGCTAGATTTACTTTTGTGTGTTCCAGACAAATTTCAAGAGAACCATTTTGAGTTAAGTGTGCTGCATTTTATCCCTCGTTTTCTAAGCGTGCACATGTTTGTGCGTCTGTGTGCAAAGTACCGACATATCCACTTCCTTGTCATGAGATCTACTGGGGAAAAAAAAGATCCAACAGGGGGAAATTCTTTCTGAATTAAACTGATTCTTAATTTGATGTTCCATAAGTGACAGACACACTCTATATCATTTTACATTTATTTTACAGATGTGTAAATCTTATGAGCAAAATCAACTCCTTCTCCAATTTCTTTTAAAGCTCGATGACTGCCTGATTTGGAGTGAGATGCTACAGTAGTTGCTGATTGCGCTTGATGTTTCCTTTCAAGTCGCAGAGTAAAGCTACAGAACTTTTAACATCCAACTTGTTCCAACACATCTCAAGATTCCAGGCAGTTTTTGGTTTTTGAAAAGTCATGCCTGACATACAGTAATTCGCCTAGTAGTTTTTGAACTAATAGTTTTTTTCGATCTTGATTCTCTTTGAGGGTCCCTTGGCAACAGCACTGTGATGAGCTGTGAAACCATAGCAACACGACAGCTCTCTTTTTTTTCTGGAGAAAGCATCTGTTAATTAGTTCGATCAGCTGATTAATTAAATGTTGCATCTCAGTGAAATTGAAAGATGGTGACATGTTGCTCGAAAGAGAAAAGTGAGGGTCTTAAGTAAAAGGCTTTTTCTGTTGTTTTATTTACATATACATCTCATCAAATCTCCATATTTTGTAGTTTTGGAATGTGTGTGTGATGTAGTGTTTAACAAGTGTTTTTTTGTTGCCCCGTCGTGGGTGTTAAATCTGCTCCCTTCTTGTCCTTACTTTATGATATTCTTTATTTCATCCCAATGCTTTGCTCTCACACACACACACACACACACAGTCCCGACACAAACACACATTCCTAGATATGAATCAGTGCCCATTGTGTTGGCTTGTCACTTCTGATGAGTTTGTTACAGAAGACAAAACATGATTGGGATTATTGTGTGGGTGCCAGCAAGTTTCCACGTGTGTTAACTGTTTGTGTAACTGGCTCATACTGTCGATAAATATTATTACGCGGCTTAGTTGAGTGCTCGATTCTGATTGAGTCAATCACAGCGTTCTATGGTCTGTTATTTCTTGATAGCAAACTGTTGCTATGCATAACAGACCGTTGCTATAGGCGCGGTCTGATGTCGGACTCTGGAGGACTGTTTTTGTGTCAAATAAGTAGCCGTGTAATAAGCAGGATAATGTACAGCGAGCCGGTCATTGTTGTGAAATAAACCCCTTCAGGGCGATGCAAGACCCCTCCACTTCACGTCGGGGTACGGCATCGCCCTGTCAGGGTTTATTTCACGATAATGACCGGCTCGCTGTACATTATCCCTTACTTATTTATCATGAAAAAAGGCTTCCGAAAACATCAGGTGGATGTTTGTGCGTCCCCCTGTGTGTGCTGGTATTTCTCCGTTTCTCTCTGCGTTGTGTAGTATTTGCATGTGAGTTTGTGCAGTTGAATCATGCACTTTATTATCCATTCTTCCTTGAGGCATCAGACATTCATGTTGGGCTAAAAAAGTTCCTCACAAACTACTAAATACAAAGTGGAAGCGTTAGAAAGAGCCTGTAGCCTTGTTTTGAAAATATGACCTGCAGCTCAACATTGATGTGGAGTCTGTGTCAGCTATGTGCCTGTATGCCAAAAAGTCTTAATCGCTTTTAATGAGCTAGGGTCCAAGAGTATAAGACGATAAATTATGCATTTGGGTCATGAGCTGAGAAAACTGAAGAATCAAATAGCCCGGAATTAGAAGTGATTAACCTCCCAAATTCTGCAGTAGTGATTTTGTTGATTGCTTGTAAATGTGAACTTTATTTATACAGAATAGAAGAAGTGGCTGTTATAAAGAAACACCTGCTGTAGTCCAAGTGGGTTCATAGTCTCATATAAAGGCAGTTAAAAAGGTGTTCAATTCAGCAGACCTGCATGGGAGGAAATCATATGAGCACAAGGAGAACATGTACTCTCCACACAGAAACACCCAGCTGGTCGTTTCTAATGCAACAATCGGATATTTCAGTGTAACGCAGCACGTTATGAAATAGGTTGTACACAACTGTGTTTTTGTGTATGCGCTCGTACAATGTTTACTTGATACTCGACAGCATCTTTCCGTAGTCTTGTAAACAGCTTGAATTCAGTTAAATACGCTCACACTCACACACAAATCCCCACACACACACTCTAATGAAATTACAGCAGATAAGCAGAGAGGCACAGAGACATACAAACAGAAACAAGTGGAGAGAGAGAGAGAGACAGAGAGAGAGAGAGAGAGAGAGAGTCCCATCTAGAGATGCAGAGATGTGCATGTGGATTTTCCGATGAATGGACAACAAAGCCCAGTGCTCTGATGTGCAGGCAGGCCATCGCCGTGGAAACGGATTAGTGACCTAAATCACAGCAAGGTCCCACTCAGGTACACTCTGTAGTTGTCTGTGTCTGCTGCATGTGTGTGTGTGTTTGTGCGTGTGACATTAGTATGTGGGACAGTGAGTAAATGTGTGTATGTGCATAATAAGGTTGAGTTTTTGGTTTGTGTTCGTCAGCATATTGCTGCATAAACAAAAGCTGTGTGTGGTGAATACATTCTGCATAGTAAACACCTAAAGGGCGTGTGTATATTTGTGTGGGTGTGTAAGTGTGTAGGTGTGTAGGTGTGTGTGTGTGTGTGTGTGTGTGTGTGGATCAGCAACCTTGTCAGTAAATATTAGGAACAAAGCGGTGTGTTTATAAGCCATAACATTCAGTTAGAGAGGTTGGATTTATGACTGGGAGGTTGTTAGTATGAATCTCAAAACTGTATTTTTGTAGGAAATTGTTGCTTTGACCAAACTGCTGTGCAACTGTCCTTAAAGCTGAAGTAGGCGAGATTGGAGCAAATATGATTACCAAAAAAGTAATTTCTATAAAACGGTTGCTATATCGTGACAGTAGTACATGAAACAGGTAACCTGAAAAAAAATCATGTGCCTCTGTGTCCTCCGGTGCTCCTAACGGAATCTGCAAGATTTCACAGACCGGAGGAAAACAAGCAGTAAGAGCTGTTCCGAGGTCCGCTGTATAGCTGCCATCTATGAGAGCCGGCTGTCAATCACTCGTAATCTCCGACCAAACGGGCAAACTAGGCAGCGCTGACCAAATATGAATCAATATTATGTTACGTTAATGCCTATATCTCTCCTCAGATGTTTTCAGAATCATCTTGTAGTGTACTGTTCAGCTGTAAAATGAGAACGTTTGTGACGCCACCGCCATTGTGAAATCTGGTGAAGGAACGCCGAGTTCCGTTTCCTTAAAATTTTAACAATAGTAGGCGATGGGTTTGGGCGATGTTTGTTATTTTATTTAGCTGATTTAATGGTCTGCCTCCGAAGAACGAGAGCCGCTCAGTTGCTCAGTTGGCAAAGAGAGAGACAGCGGAGGGAGACCGGAGTTGGTTATTGTTGGAAAGATTAACGATGACGGTTTTGGCGAGTTTTATTTTGTTTCTGTCCAGTTTGAATGAAGTGTTTTATGATGCTCAGCCAACAACTTTACTAATGTGAAAGCTGA
>CAKAKR010033244.1:36885-74603 GCA_916700685.1 Adelosebastes latens
CCCCCCCCCCCCCCCCCCCCCCCCCCCCCCCCCCAACCGTACTCGGGCATGGTACGGATTGATCGTACCTGATGTGAAAACGCCATTACAAGTGTCTGTTCTCTTTCAGTTCTAAATTGGTCAATCAGTCTTTGTGTCACAATGACATGTGATGGCATTGCTTTCTGGTCATGCCGACACCAAACTGAATGCTTTGTAACATTATCAACAATAACCTGAATGTCTTCTATCAAATCCTGAAGCTCGACCTGTAAAATATTTCCTTCCTTTTTCTCATACCTCCCTCGAACACAAGCCTTGTTTTAGACGTCCCAGAGGTACTGCCACCATGCAAGACTACACCTCTTTTTCTATATAGCTGTGTGAGAAGGGGTGTTTAATCAGTGTTTGTGCTTCCAAGAATGAAGTTGTCTGTGTGTGCTATGTGTGTGTGTGTGTGTGTGTGTGTGTGTGTGTGTGTGTGTGTGTGTGTGTGTGTGTGTGTGTGTGTGTGTGTGTGTGTGTGCCAGCAAGATAGCATTATGTATGCGATGGATGCTGTGAAGAAAGAAGAGAAGAAGAAAGGCAGAATGAGGGACCATTTTTTGGAAAGAGAATGGAAGGAACTATGAGAGCTCAGAAAGAGGAGACAGAGGCAAAACGGTGATTAAACGCTGAAGTAGAAGCCACAAATTGGAGGTTTGTCACCGTTGGACTTCATTGTCTGTTTGACTGTTGGCAGTTTGTGCTGAAACATCTCACCTTAATAAAAAATAGAATGATATATCCAGATTTTTAGAGGAGAGGGTAGAGATCAGACTGAGGCTGTTTCATGCATGAGGAAACACAGTAGTAGCACTGTTGCTCTGTCACCATCGGGGGCGTCGACAGGTGATCGTCTCAGCGGTACCTGAAGCCCACGAGTTCTATTAACACAGTGCTGTTTTCAGTCTGAACGCCAGCTGACTTATAAATACTATTAAAAACAAAGAGCCATGTTCGGCTTATCAGATTCTTATGGGTTACTTGTCAGCCAAATAATCGATTGGGATTCTAAATCGGAAATCAATCAAAATTAGCTTTTGATTTTGACCATCAAAATTTAAAGAGCAGGATCAGCGATTATACTTGGGTGTGTCCGAAGGTAAAAAAAAAAAAAAAACACTTCAAAGACGACACAGTGTATCTTACCAGTAGCCTGCAGCTGTACTTTTAGACACCGCGGCCACTGCCGAAGTTGGAGATGACGGAGAAACAACAGAACTGGAGACTCTGTCAACAACCACATGTTTACAGAAAAACTAGAGTTTGTAGGCTGCAGAAGATTTAGAGGCTGCGACAACCAGAGAAAACAGCCGATTTCAGCCGCGGTCGCACACTTAAAATTGATTGTGTCTACATCGCTTTGTACGATAAAGCAGGGTTTATGCTTGCCGTAATGTAAACAATGAAGCATGTAGGCGCTGACAGGGACATCATGGTGCATTCAGGTTTGCCTCGTAAACACTAGGATACTTTACTGTTGTAAAGTAAAGTGTAAAGTACCCCCCTGCCAACTAGTGGATCTTCTTTTTGTTGTTTAACAGCTTGTTCCCCAATTGACCAATAGTATTAACCGGTAAAATAAGTTATTGTTATAACACATTAAATACATTTTTCTTTATGAATCAAGACTCC
Source organism: Adelosebastes latens (assembly GCA_916700685.1). Lineage (NCBI taxonomy): Eukaryota > Metazoa > Chordata > Actinopteri > Perciformes > Sebastidae > Adelosebastes > Adelosebastes latens. The sequence continues at coordinate 38,542 of CAKAKR010033244.1, forward strand.
ATAGTCTAACAAGGGCATGTTTAAATTGAAAATCAAATTGAATCCTGGATTTGTTTCCCTACGATATCCACTGCTTGCAATAAAGCATGCGTGAAATTTGTATGTTCTGTTTAGGCAAATCACTTGGTTGAGGTTCGGGAAAGATTGTGATCCTTATAATATTGAACGCTCAAGCATGAGACAGGACATGTTGACTGCTTCAATATTTAACCAAACACACAAACATGGGACACAGGACGTGAACCCCCTGTTTCTGACATCAACGCTTAGTATGCCCAACCTTCCACTGTGACCTTCTTACAACTTCTGTTTAGTATAAAAACATAACACGGCGGTGATTGTGTTTATTCCAAAACACATGTTTTAGTAGTATATAAGGAATTGGTAGGACACAGTATTGAAGCACTGCCTATAGAAACACACCAATATGTGCATTCCATTGGAGTATAATCCGTCTCACCCACAGTGTCTGTGTCTCTTTGGCTCGGCAGATATCTGAAATTCTTCGTCACTCATCTACTTCTAGTTTTAGTCATTTCATGGTGGACACGTGATGTCCAATCATGTTGTCTGAGCTCGGTGTCTGCCCGGAGCTGTCACAACTCAACATATAGACCAAACAATGAGCTGAAAGCTGCGTAGAGCTGCAGGCTGGGTTGTTATTTGATGAATCATTTTATTCAGTGTCAACATCAACAATATTGCTTAATGAAGCTTTAAATTACAGGGTAATGTTGTTATGATAGCCGAATTCTCACGTCAATTCCAATGCCACATTTAATATCTAAAGAAGATTTAACACTTGAGTGCCACAACAAACGACTGAGTCACAGAACACGATTGTGCGAAGGTATCTGACAGCTTTATAGCAGCGTTTCCACAGAGATTACGTCAGTTGTCCGTCTCTGTCAGCTCCGTAAGCCAAGTTGCTCATAATTCGAAGAGTGTTGAAGCAGCGCCAGGATCATTGGACGCCGTTGCCGTGTTTTCACCCGTTTGACTGACTGCTGCAGTTCAAGAGCCAGACTGTTGCCCAACCGTTGAGAGGAGGCGGGTCATTTAATGTAATAAATCTGTTAGTAAGGAAGGAAGTGTTCTTGATAGGACTGGTTGAATTCTGGCAATTATTAATGCCGGGACATCTATACCAAGTGTCAAGTGTGAGTGAAACAGATAAAATGATGAGCTGGAGTCTCACTGACTGAGGAGGGAAAAAAAAAGAAAAAAAACGACTCCAAGGATTAAATATTTCTTTTTTTATGTCAGTCATCACTGTTTCTCCTCGTCATGGTCTGAAATGGAAGCTGAACGAGCATATCTGTACAGCTGCAAGCCTCACTGAGCACAGTTCACAGGGAAGGGAGAAAGTGACGGGAGGGGAGTCGGACAGAGACGAGGAGAGATGATGGCTGTGAGAAAAAGTGAGAGAAGGGGGAGAATGGGAGGGAGAAGTTGAACCACGGATCAGGATCAGATTTTAATCCGTCAATTAGAGCTCTTTTCTTCTCTCTCTTTGAGTAGCTCTGTGGAATGTGGACCAGTCCATCTATAGAAACTCTCTCTCTCTCTCTTTATATATATATATATGCTGTCAAAGTTAACACAATAACCAATAACAATAATAACTATAATAATAATAATAACAATATCAACTTGTTGACCGTCAACGCAAATTGCTTATAACGCCACTAACTTCTTTAACGCATCAAAGCAACTTGCGTAACCATTCATCGTACTAGCTTGTCGCGAAGGAGGCTAAATAACACTCCAAAATTACTAAACTGGCATGGCCATTTTCAAAGGGTCAAAGGTCCCATGACCTCTGACTTCAGTTTTAAAGCTAGAGTGAAGATACTGGCACCATATGAAATCTAAGGAATCCATCAGTACCAGCCAGGTCACACTAGCTTGTCGCGAAGGAGGATAAATAACGCTTCAAATTTGCGCTAAATTTTGGCGAGGAAAAACTGCCATGGCCATTTTCAAAGGGGTCCCCTTGACCTCTGACCTCCAGATATGTGAATGAAAATGGGTTCTATGGGTACCCACGAGTCTCCCCTTTACAGACATGCACACTTTATGATAATCACATGCAGTTTTGGGGCAAGTCATAGTCAAGTCAGCACACTGACACACTGACAGCTGTTGTTGCCTGTTGGGCTGCAGTTTGCCATGTTATGATTTCAGCCTTTTATTTTATGCTAAATGCAGTACCCGTGAGGGTTTCTGGTCATTATTTGTCATTGTTTTAATTCATTTACGCAAAGCTCAAATGCAGAAAGCACACGAAGAGAAAAAAACACAAGTTAAACTAGCAGGACGAGAGTCTTTGCTTTGTTAGGGGCTGACATTTCTTTTCTTTTAGAGTGACGTCTCACCAACAGAGTGAGGCAGCAACGCGGAGATCTCTTTGTTTTGACAATTAAATACCTCCAGAAGAGAAAGAGAAAAGAAGAGGCATGGAAAAGCCCGCAGACAAAGACATGTCACCGTGTTTGAAGTAACATCCAGAGAAACAGAGAAGGTAAAGACAAAGAGAGAGAAACAGAGACAGGGACAGCAGAGCCTTATCGTTCTATTAACATGCTAATACACTGAAATGATCTGTCCAGTCAACTGCTTCCTTCTTCTACATACATATCAATTTTACTTAATCCTTCACCTCACACACAAACACACACACACAGCACTTGGAGAGTAGAGCTGGAGCAGAGGATGGTTCACGCTGCTTCAACACACACATTAACATTCACACGCACACACACACACACACACACACACACGTCTGGCAGTAAACTTCCATGTGAAGTGACAGCAGGGTCAGCGTTGGCATTTTAACTGCTGACCCATTTGTCTGGATGAGGAGCATCGCACACATCCAACAGTGTGTGTGTGTCGCAGCAGCATGCACGAAAACACTGATAGACAAAACTGTAAGATTTAAAATCAGCATCATCACGTCATCGAATCTAGTTCCTCAAGACTACTTTCTTCCTACAAATGAAGTTCAGTGTGCATTGTGTGTCGATTCCCTTCTATGCATACACGCAACCAGAGCTGGTGTGTTTGTGTATGTGTGTGTGTGTGTGTGTGTGTGTGTGTGTTGCAGTTAGAGTGATGAAAACAGCCTACATGACCCCAGGGTGCATCACTTCATATTCAGTCCGTTCAATCGATCTTGACACGAGTAGAATTAGATGGAAACAAATGGAAACAATAGAAGTGGGTTATAAAAGGCTCTCTGTGTGTTCGTGCTCTTTTTTTTTCAGAGCATAATTGTGAATGCACATCTCCGTAGAGCTGATGGATTATGTGGCTCCGGGGAAGAAGAGTGTGTATCGGGTCGGGCTATCTTTCTGGCTCGTAGGGGTCTACACCAGCAGCCTTTTTCAGCCGCTCCTGGATATGTTGGTTTTCTATAAGGCTGATACAGATATTTTCAAATTAAAGCCCCTGGCAGCTGATAATAAATCATACCAAGTGGCTGGTTATGACCAAACAGCCACCAGAGGACCCTAAACAATCAAATTACAAACGGGATGTTAGGTATTTATGCATTTAATATTGTACGTTTTTATTGGTTTGCTTATTTGCACATTCCATAAAAAGGATATTACACAGAATACATTGTTTTACCAAGTAATACATGCTTTTATTTGCAGATTCTCGATGTATTTAGTGTTATCTTCCAGTCCCATTATTAGTATCGGTGTCAAATACTTCTGTGGATTTTTCAATATAATATTTTGTGTATATAGTTTGTATTTTATTTGACGGTCGAATATTCCAACACATTTTCACTCCCAACTCATCAAATACGGAGACTTGGTCAGTAGCTCTATGCTTCAAACTATGACACTCTAGTGTCAGTTTTGTCCGTGTCAGGGACGGCGTGCCAGTGTCCGCTCATTACATGCATAGTGTCTTTTCAAAATAAGAGACGTTTGTCACGTTTTCCGCACTGATGTTATGTTTTTTTTCTGTGCGTATTTTACTTATTCTACGCACTTATTTTATTCCCAACCATGAAATGTTTCATAAACCTAACTAAGTGGTTTTGTTGCTCCCTGCTGGTATTGCATCTCCATAAACCTGTGTAATATTCACGCCTTGACGAGGCAAAAAGTGACACTGACACTCTATCCTCTGGTGGACAAGTAGGTCTATTACACGCTTTGGTGTGATACTGGGTTGTCTAAGTAGAGTTTCATACAACAAAATTATGTTTGTCAGAATGGAAAAGGATCGATGCTTATTGCTTATTTCATCTCTCGGGTTGAATAATAATGCAGATGGGTTTACTTTGGAGTTAGTTGAAAGCCTGGCGTGTTGCATACAGACTCTAAAGGGTGGAAAAATTGGATCCTTTAAAAAGCCTCATTGTTCCAGTTTTGGGTTCTCTGCTCCCCTTTTCTTTCTGCTTGAAAATGTCTCCGTACTCGTTTTTTCTGTATGAACTTATTTAATGTACCTGGAGTTTATGCAGAGAAACAGCGGCGTGGTTTGAGTGTGTGAGGGAGACCATGTCCTCTTCTCTCTAAACGTGTAATAATGATTTGGTGTTCAGCGTGTGTGTTAGACTAATCTCTTACCCTTGAACTACTGTCTACCTGCACGGCAATAAATCACCCCGTGTGTTCGAGAGAGTGTGTGAGTGAGTGACTGTAATAAATCACTTTCCACGGGTTTCCTCCAGTTTCTGTGCTGCAGTACACTGATTATAGAGAGAGAGAATATCAGGCAGAGAGGGAAAGAGTAAAGGCAAACCAGAATGAGGGTGAAGGGAAAGGGAGGGGTGGGGGGAGAGGAGGTGAAGAGGAGAGGAATTAGAAAAAGAGAGAGAGATGTAGCTGTGTATGGACCTTCTTATCTCAGAGGTCCTCATTAACACTAACACACACACACACACACACACACACATACACACAGTTGGATGGAACAGCTGGAAAGCCTTACCTTGGCAATGTTCATCTTACACCAGGGACTGGAACCCATGACCCATTCCATCCACTTAGCTCTCTATACCATCCACTAATTATTTCTCTTGTTGGGTTAATCCCAAACATGCATCTGTTCTGATGTGTAATCTGTGTTATAAGTGTGTGTGTGTGTGTGTCAAATATAATTAGAAAAATCTAAGTTTAATTTACAACAGCTGAGTTCATACAGTGAGTATATATAACACTGACGACTGTGTAACTATGATGATAATAGGTTGTTACTTCAGATGTGTGACATCACCGCAACTAGTTACATGCATACTCCTGTATTCTGACCAACACCGTACCATTAGATTATATATATATATTTTTTGTTTTGTTTTAGGTATCATACAGTACCTTTTTATATGTACTTAACACAGCATAAGCGTGAGTAAAAAAGTGGGAGATCATACAGAAAAGAGTGGGAATTGGATGTGAGCACAGTGCCATATTTACCATTATAAAAACCACAGACTGACTGGCATGTGTCACATGTCGTAGTCATTCAGACAGCATGCAGCTCCAATCAGGATAATTATGAGTTAGTGAAATATAGACGATTATTGCAAATGGTGATCCGCATAATACCATCTGTCCTGCTCTGCTGCACACACACATGCAAAATTTGAGGACACGTGTGCACATGGACACATCATTCTCTACACACACACACACACACACACACACACACACACACACACACACACACACACACACAGTGTGGAAAGCAGAAATAAAAAGTAGCTGTTGGACAAACACACACACACAGACAGTGAGAGATTAATGCTTCCATTGACAGATGAGGGATGGATTTCATTTAATTTGGTCAGCGAACAGACCAACTTCACACAACAGAAGTTGGGAAAAACACACAAGCACACTAGCACACAACATCATTCCAACGCAGCATTTTATTCACTTCCATTCCACCACCATTCACATTCAGGCTGATACCTATCTGTATGACAAAGTATATGTCATAACAAACCTATAATCATGAAGATATGGTCTGATTAGAACATTTAAAAAAAATGAAACACAGTCCATTAGTGTATTCCCAGAATGTGATTTGACAGAGAACATGAGCTTGATTGATCATTACTGAAACACCTCAAACACAGAACATTTGAGTGAAAGTCCTGCCACAGAGGAAACGGTTATTGGTCCCAGACATGTTTCCATTTGCCAAACGGCTGATTTTGTCCTGGTGAGATATGAGACTCAACACGAGCACAAACAGCACAGAAAACAGACATGCTCATTAAGGTTTGATTACTTTTGATCTTGGTTTCAAAGTGCTGAATGTACCAAATGTTCAGTACACTGAACATGATCTCAACCATTTATTAAAGCAGCAGTGGGAAGAAATGGATTATTTTTATAAAATGGTCACTATATCCTGACAGTAGTGCATGAGACAGGTAATCTGAAAAAAAAAAGCATGTGCCTATGTGTCCTCCGGGGCTCCTAATGGCATGTGCAAGATTTCACAGACCGGAGGAAAACAACCAATCAGAGCTGATCTGGAGCATTGCCGTCTCTGAGCAGCTGTCAATCACTCGCGAACTCCGATCAAACGGTCAAACTAGGCAGCGCTGATCAAATATGAATCAATATTCTGTTACTGTAATGTCTATTTCTCTCCTCAAATGTTTTCAGAAACATCTTGTCGTGTACTGTTTCGCTGTAAAATTAGAAAGTTTGTGACCTGGCAGCCATGTGAGAGCAGTTGAGGAAATACTAACCATCGCCCACCAGCCGGAGCACAGCCTATAGGAACGCTCTCTCTCTCTCTGAAATGACCTGTGATTGGCCAAAGTCTCCTAGATTTTTTAAAGCCTGAACACAGAGCCATGAGGAGGTGCAGAAGTCTAGTTTTCTATCAGAACACATGAATTACAATATGCTGAAAGGTTATTATGGAATTATTGCCCAATGATGCCAAAAATATATTGCCTACTGAAGCTTTCATTTTAAAAAGCTTTAAAAGAAACAGATATACTGTCATGTTTTAGAGGATATTTTGTAAAGCACTAATGGATGTTTGGGAGTTGTTGCTCGAGTCATCACACCACCTTTTGATTTTATTTAGTGCTCCATTGTATTTTGCATTACAAAACAATGGTCACCTCATACAAAAAGTGAGCAATTTTAGTAAACATGTTGACATTTTAATACAGAAGTGTAATGCATTCACTTGAAGACAAATATTTGCCCTGTTTTTTTTTTTTCTGAATTAACGAGATTATTATCGCAGAACTATGAGAAAAAATTTCTTGGGAAAAAAAAAAATCTGCTCTGTTTTTTTTTAAATTAATGAGATAAGTGAATATTTCATGGAGGCAAACATGTCCCGTTTGTTTAGTTTAATTCAGTTTTAGTTTGGTTTGGATTGGAGACAATGGGAGATACTCGTGTCTTTAAGTAATATAGGTGGTAACAATAATTTTATTTGTTTGTCGACTTTGCACAGACTCCTCAGGACCTTGCAGTTAAAGGTAGGTCAGGTAAAGTCCATTCTGATCTCCGGTTATATGTACCGATATGGCATGCTTCACCGATATAAGATGATGCATCTGAAATGCATTTTGTCTGGCTATATGGTGACTTTAGAGACAATACGGCAATTATGCCTCAATTGCACGTCATTCGTAGGTTTCTCAGTGCTGGATTAAATTAAACAGGAGAAACATGTTTGCTTCCATGGAAGGGAGCTCTCAAGTAAATGAGAGCTTCTCTTGGGACTTGAGGTATCTTGTTAATTCAGAAAAAACAGAGCAGATTGTTTCAGAATTCTGAGATAATAATCTCATTAATTAAAAAAAAAACAAGAACAGATTTTTTTCCCATGAAAACTTTTCTCATAATTCTGAGATGATCTCAGAAAAACGGGACAAATATTGTTTTCTCAAGTGAATGCGTTACACGTCTGTATTTTAAGGTCCCTCTGTGTACGACTTTAAAGCCTTCTAACCTTGCTGATCCGACCGCTGTAACACAAGACTGGCTAAGACTGCACCAATTTCCACTAATTTCTTTCGTATGAAAAAGATGAAAGATGCAATGTATGTATTTTTTATGACATCTTTACTGTGTGAAAATACTACACGCTCTAAACAAAGATTTTGTTTATCGCTGTAGTGAGATGGCAGCCGAGCTAAAATGACAACTGAAACAGAGACATCCCTTGTTGTTGTCCACGTCATGTAAAAAAATGAGTCATTCACCTCCTCCCTCACATTCATGGACGGCGAACAGGTGTCTCTCTAAAACAGAGGAGGGAATCCTCAACGCTTTACTGCAGCGTATACAGGCTGTCGTAGCCCTAATGGCTCCAATACGTTTACTGCATATGGTTTACTCCTTTGTCAATATTGTTCCAGCCCTGTGTTAATAGTGCCATCTGCATACTCTTTACACAGAAGCGTTTTTGTATTCCACTCCCACCGGCACTGGTATGACAGGAGAGGTAGACCAGGACCAGAGGGGATGCTCAGAGTTCTTGTAAGGTCAGCACATGACACACACACACACAGATACAGGGAGAGACTCCACTCTGAGGTCACTGTCAGCCTTAAGGCAAAAGCAGAGCAGTCACTCAAGTGTCTCAGTTTCTGTGCGTGTGTGTGTGTGTGTTGTGTGTGTAAAGATGCTTTAGTGCATACAGTATGTGTGTGACCTGCAACCAAAAGGAGCAGTCCCTGTCACACAATAGAGTCTGCTGAAAACACTGTCACATTGACAAACCAGGTCACACTTACACAAGAATGTGTACATGCACACACACACACACACACACACACACACACAACATGAAGCAGCCATCTCCTGGTCTCTCTGCTGCCTCCGGTCCAGTTGGTTGCTCAGACTGTACATGTTAATGGATATATGGCTCAATCTATTATGTTGAAGAGATGAGATAGTGGTTGAAACACGCACGTATGACTGTTAGAGCTCATCACTCTGTGAATCGTGTAGTTACTTTTTGTGCAGAGTAATCGTTACAGTAAGCACAGTTGTGCTTATATAGTCAGAAGTGGGTTAAAAAGAGTATGAAATGCATCAATATTGAGGCCACCGTAAAAGAGTCACATTGCTCCAAAAATGAACTATAAATATAACTATAAAAAAAAGATGAGGATCAATAAAGCTCAGAGGCTTTAAAGCAGTGTGACAACAAGAGATGTTACTACAAACCAACTGACCTCAAAACCCATTTATAGCACTATATACTGCATCAGGACAAAGAAAAGCTCCAAAATGTACAAACGGGATGTCAAGTCAAACTTTATTTGTATGGCACGTTTAAAAACAACCGCAGTTGACCAAAGTGCTGAACATATCCATAATAAAAATGAATACAAAGCAAACAACAATATGTACAGAGCAAAAACAATAACCATAATGTGCACATAACAGCAGTAAAAGAGCAGCAGCACCACAGCAAATTAATTTAATCAAACGATTCTACGGTCTGAGCAGTTTTAATATGAAGAGGTGAGCTGTTCCAGAGATTAGGGGCGGACACCGCAAAGGCTCGATCGCCTCTGTTTTTCATTCTAGTTCTGGGGACATCCAGGAGCATCTGATTAGTCCACCTCAGTGCTCTGACCGGAGTATGGAGGTGCAATAGTTCTGCTAGATAAGGTGGTGCCAGCCCATTTAAAACCCTAAAAACAAACAATAAAATCTTAAAATCAATCTTGAAACGGACAGGAAGCCAGTGGAGGGAGGCCAGAACTGGTGATATAAAACCAAACAACCATGCATTTTCTTTTTCCAGTCAGAAGGCGAGCAGCTGCATTCTGTACTAACTGCAGCCGGTGAAGAGACGGCTGTCGTAAACCCACATACAAAGAATTTCAGTAGTCTAACCGAGAGGTAATAAAAGCATGCGTTACTCTCTCAAGATCCCTGGGAGACAGATAGGCCTTTACCTTATAGCCAAAAGCCTTATCTGAAAAAAGCTTTTTTTTTTTTTTTACAACTGAGCTAATTTGTTTGTCAAAATTGAAGGAGCTATCAACAGTAATCAGGGATGTGTGTATAGGTTTGATTTATGTCACAGAAGAAAACATGAAACTGAAGCCCATCTGGTGCCGGGGCGGTGCAGAAGAAGTCCAACCCCCCTGGCAGTGCTGCTTCTGGCTCAAGTCGGCCACTCTGATTACTTTGCAGCCAAGGGAATTCACTTTTTCCTCACTTTTGCATTTTAGGACTCAGAAGTGGACTGTTCTAGGCCTTTAAAGAACTACTCTGAGAACATGGGGCATGTTTTATGATTGTGGCCCTTACGTCTGACACATTCTGGTCTGATGTCAGTAGTGGAGTAATGGATAGCTCCTTCTTCTCTCCTGTGGTGGAACTCGTGTGTGTGAATGCTGAACATCAATGCGAAATGGCACAGCTCTGACAAGTTCTCACTCTGATTTTTTTGAGTATTTGATGCGTAAACCTGTTTGTCATGTACACCTTGGATAGTTGAAATATGTGCTGTTCTCAAGCTCCATTGAGGCTGAACTGGAAATAGAGTTTTGAAGGGGGATAAGTCCCTTGTAGCATGTACATTATGTAGCATTCCCTCCGTGTAAATTCCTATTTCGAAGTTTTCTTTGAATGATATTCTCAATGTTCTACAACAAGAGACCTTGGTAATGGAATGATATACAGTTTCATGTTATGGCCAATTTTTTTTCTTCCAGTTTGGTATTTCAGTTAGCTCTAAGTACTATAATACCTGTGAGCTGACATTGTCATGGTGAAAAAGATATTTAATAGGCCCGAATCCAGGCTGACATCAAACAAAACACAGCACCATGAATGCCAAATTCATCCGTGATTCCAAATTTGAACCGATTCAAACTGAATGTATTGTCAGGTTTCTACAAAGTGTAACCTTGAGCTTCATTTTCTTTGATTGGATGGTTCATACCGAAATGCCACTTGGGATTTGTAGTCACCTTTATCACATTATACTTTTATGTACACAATTAAACTGTCAGTAACGTTGTCCATGCGGAATAAGAACAGGACGTTTCCTTTTGGAAGTATCTCCTCCTACGTCACAACTCTGAAGTGCTTCAGAGATTTATTATTTGAGGACAACTTGACGGAGACGAATAGAGGAGCTCAACAATTAGTACACGGGGAGATGCACATCTATCATGTTGATCTCACCGTTTTCCACTTCCTGCCTTCCTCTTTGAGAGATTAGGAGAGCTGGTTGACTGGCTGCTTTGCGCTCTCTGAGGAGGCAGACAGTGTGGCTGTTGAAAGAGAGGGTAATGTATTGCTCTCAGTCGTGGTGTCCCCTATGGATAGGCCCTAATTTATACCACACACACACACACACACACACGCACAAATCATTCCATTCATTAAGGACACATTAGCAGAAAAAAAGCTGATGTCAGGGGACAGGGTGCACCTTGTGTACGTGTGTGTTTACGTCTTCATCCGGGTGTGTGTGCATGTGTGTGTGCGGTTGATTATACACCTGAGTATGTCATGGAAATATTGTGATTGCTCTATATCTCCTTTCCCTTTTTTTACACTGGCAACGTAACACCTGTTATGCAAAACACTCCGTCCTGCATTAGCCCGGTTGCCAGATCCTATGAATCACAGGCGGCAGGTTTTTTGCCGAGCCGTTCTGGCGCTGCACCTCTCTTGACACAGTTTGTTAACGTCATCGCTCGCCCCAGTCAGTCAGTGTTAGAACAATCAGAGCAGCGCAGAAATCAAAACAAACCTCAAATCAAATCAGAACCGACAATAAAAGTGTCAGAGTATAGTGGTTGAGTTTATGTAGTGGAAGTTTCCTCTTTTGTTCTTTCACAATCTGTTTCCCTTCTACACTCCTCTACACGATTGTATTCCTGAGGGTGTTTAGACTAGATGGTTTTAGCATGTGTCTGTCGTCCACCATCATGGTTGTTAGTGTAACTGTGCCCAAGGGACATAGTGGCTTAACACTAGTTTATAGTCCACTAGAACAAAAGGCCAATATGATCTCACAGACCCATAAAAGATAAAGACAGAGATAATGGAGGACGGGGAGAAAGAGACAGACTGGCGAGTATCAAGTACTTCAGTCCACTTGAGTTTCTTGTACTTTCCCCCCCTTATCCGAGGAACAAGAAAGATTTGTACTCTTTGTCATTTTTCTTTTCCTCCTCGCTGAACCAAAATTCTAGCCGTCAGTATAGCTGCGTTTCCATTCACGTTTTCATTTGCATTTTGAAGTATCTCATTAGAAAAACTGTATGGAAACGGCAACATTCGATGAAAAGAAAAAGTTTTTCCGCTCGTCTGAGGTGGTTTTCGTCTTTGTCGAAAAAGACTTGATGCGTTAAACGGGTTATGGAAACGCCTTTGCCGAATAAATTGTGACGTAGCAACCTCACATACCGATGAGCTATTTCTACTGCTGTTTCCCATAACGTGCAAATGCTTGTCTTTGTCTCCAGACAGCATGAGACATGGCCGATACTAACTGACATGAAAGAACAATTCAAACTTGCCCAATTGAAACAAATTCCTGAAGACCTCTCTCCATTTTTCCTCTCGTAGACGGTTAGACGGCCAAGGCGACTTATTTTGTTTCTAATTCTCAACTTCTACTTCTTCTACTCTGTTTAATGGTTCAGCCATGCGTAGCCTACAGCGCCAACTTCTGACCAAACTACACTGAAAAACATTTGGAGTGGAATTTACTTAGAAAAAGCTAGGTAACAATTTTCACACAGAAATTCTAAGTAGATTTTACAGATGACATTTCAAGTGAACTTTTACTTAGGTTTATGAAGTGTTTCTATCAAAGGTACTCAAGTAACATTTACTGGCAAGTTTCTGTCTTTGTTACTACATTTTACTCACTATTGCATAGTCATTTTTACTGAGACTACCTTTGCACCTAATTAGAAAACTCATCAAAAAATGTTACGTTTTTTTTTTTTACTTGCTTTTCTCTACTTTCATTGGAGAAATATTTAAGTAATATTTACATAACATTTCATCTACCTTTAACGTACTCTAGTATGCATTTGTTTTACTACATTTTTTATTCAATAAAACAGTTTTAAAATAAGGCTATTACAAAACATGATGCTTTTAAACAACAGCACCTTTATTAGGTTTTGAAACACTGGTGCAAGCCAGGATTAAGCAACAGTTTACAATGGTTCCAACATATACAGTCATTAACAGACAACACTGCACCTAAATCTGTGCTTTCAAAAATACTTGTTGGAACAATTTTTACTGAGAGGCTCAGTCTGAGTAAAGGCACAAACAGTTTTAAAATAAGAATCTCTGACTGATCCTTTTTATCTCGTTTAACACTTAAAAAGAACATTAACAGTAATCATCTTCAGTACATTCAAAATAAAATGTCATTTAAAGTGCAATGGCTTTGCAAGAAATATAAGTGCAATCACTCGCATATCCCTTTCTTTTAGTCTAATACAGAATAGTTACACAATATGTAGTTCTATGGTGGCCCTGAGACCTCAACGCACTGCAACTTAAGAAAACACAGAAATAGACATAACACAAGCAAAAAAAAAAAAATCAACGTGCGCAGCATTTAGCTGCAAATAGAGAAAGCACAACCAATGATGCAACTGCCACAGACAACAAAGGAAGCTGTTTCTAGGGAACACTAAAAAGTGATGTGCACAGCTGGGACATGCTTGTTGTTGCCATGGTTTGTGACTCATTAAGCTATCGAAGTCAGCTATCTGTAAGTGGTATTGGAAAATTAGTTAAATTGTAAGTTTTTTTCAGTCTAGCCGAGTTTATTCGCTCCAAACCAGTTGATGGAAACGCTCCTAATTCGCATTTCTTTTTCTGCGACATTTCAAAAGTCTGCTTCAAATTGGCTTGACAATGGAATGGAAAGTGTCTCTGTGTGTATGTGTGTGTAGGCACGGTACATAACGCAAAGGATTTATGTGCGTGCAGTTAATTGTCTTTGTCCGGCCTCAGTCAGAATTGTGGGACTGTATTTCTGTGAGTGTGTGTTGTATAGAAAAGAGAAGGCGGAGGGAGAGGGAGCATGCAGCGTTCATCTAATTAGCATGTGTGTGATGGCCTGGCTTGACGCCTTGTTTACGGTTTGCTACACACACACACACACACACACACACACACACGTGTGGACATTGCCTTTTTAGCAGGACAGTGACAATTAACTACCCACATACACATCCTCCCAGTCCTAAATGATGTTGGTTAACATGACAGAGTTGGTCTCCCCCTCACAGACTCGTGTTAAACTTGATTACACCGAGGAAACCGACCGTTTATGTAATGTTTTTATTATCATTTGGAGAATACTGACTTCCCCTTTTTACATTACGAGAGGTCCTGCATGCGCCGAGCACCCGCAAATAGATTCTTCTATATATAACCGTAATGACTCAGGGAAGTATAGCTACAGGCCACATTTTCTATGTCAAATTGCAACCGTCAGATCAGCCTAAATCACAAAGGGTCTGTTTCCCATCAGTGGTTGAGATACTGCAGATTCAAACATCTGTTATACCCCTTGAGTTCATTATATCAAAAAAACATTTTTTATACAATTTACGGTGAGCTTTTTTGTCAGCAATAGCCAGTCAATGCATTTACTTTATGTAATTGCCTCTTGCAGTTTTCATTGTTATTGTTGGAGTCCTTTCCCACACAGTATTATGTATTCACACAGGAAGCAATGCATTAATGTACTGGACGTGATGTGGAAGACAAAGGTCGACGAGTTCGGCATTACTGCGTTGACCTTCGTCTTTAATCTTCTTTATTAAGCAACATGAGGTGATGGATACTCTCAGCCCAACGTTGTTTTTTACCTTTCTATGAACAGATACACCAGTTGTAACAGGAGAGACTTCAGTTAGTCTTTAATAAAGTTTACTGCCTTAAATCTGTGTGCTCCAGTGTGCTTTGGAACTGCTCTCTGAAGTCTCTCCTGTTACAAGATCGCCCTACTCTGTGAGCACCGGACAGGCCTACTATTCCTTGTGAGGCGGCTGAAGCACGTTTAAACTTCCTTCTTCAGATTCACCAGTTGCTTTGTTTGTTGCATTTCTGACAGAATAGTGTCTCAAGGCATGTTTACTGCCCCCCAGTCATTGATAAGTGTGATTCTGAATATAAGTGGGAGCTGTATTAGTAAAACACACCAAATGAGAAAAGCTTAAGAAGTATAATGTTTAGTGCAGTTTACTGATGTAACTGCACTGCCATTTGTAACTGCTCTAGTGGTCCATGTGACATGACATGAACCACTAGAGCTCAGTGCAATAGAGCAGTGGTTCTCAATCTTTTTGTTTGACGTACCCCTACAGATCCCATCAGATCTGATCTGCCCGATCAGATCTGATTAAGTACCACTTCATTGACTCTTCTAGTCTAGTATTAGTACAACTGCAGGTTGGTTGGTTGTGTGTCCAGTGCAGTCTGTCATTTGTAGCTAGTAATGTATTGGTTATTGTGACAAAAAAAAAAGTACTAGATCAGCCTCACACCCATTTTTAATCATATTTGCATGTTTATCTTCTGCCTAAACACAAATATGTGGATTATATTCATTTTCACCAAATCATAATTTCTTCTTTTTTTTTCAAATTAGCTGAGCTTCTTCCCAGTCTCTCCACGTACCTCCTAGTAACTGCAGAAGAGAACCCCAGGGGGTACGTCTGTTTCTCTATTGCAGTGATTGATTTCTGGTTGGGAATCACTGAGCATCACAATAATGTGTTTTGCAATGGTCCACGCCTGTAGAACCATTTCTGGTAACTGTGCATACAAGGAGTCAGGGAAAATTGGCCCAATCAGACATATGGCTCATTAAACCAGATATGTACTGTAGGCACAATAAGCAACAGAAGGCATGGAGTATGTAAACATAAGCAAACCATTTGAGACAAGCATTACATCTGGAGATATTCTGTCTTCTGATTGCCGCCTCTTAGACATAATCTCTGCCTCACTCACTATGATCACAATAACAGAAATGTTATTTTCTTCTTTTCCTCTGTGCTGGGGAACGACATTAACCAACAGAATACTAATAGCTAACTTCTGGGTGGCCATTTCACTACTACTGTATGTAGTATATACCCGTTCTGTGTGTATGTGTATTTATTCCAACACATTATCACTCCCAACTCATCAAATACTGACGCTTGGTCAGTGGCTCTACGCTTCAAACTATGATGCTCTAGGTACCCCTCTAGCAGCAATTTTGGCGTGTTAATATACACGTGTTACATGCATACAGTGTCTTTGCAAAATGAACTTCCAACGTGGGTTTACATTGTTTTTAAGTTTACTTACGCACCAAAAGTACTTGGTTGGCTTAGGCCAATCTTAAAACCCATCAGCTATCGGTATGACGTCAGATAAGCCTCTGGGGGCAAGGAGCTATATTTTGGGGTTCCGTTGTATCCAGCGGATGTCCGGGCCAAGACTTCCTCTTCAGTGCGTTTCTCATTGTTTACAGTCTGATTAGCAACTTGAGGTGCGAGACCAGATTGCATTATGGCTAAATTGCTCTCCACAACGGACTGTTTAACCTGCATTCAACCAAAGACTTTTCGAGCGTGATTGGTCAATACTACTCGGACTACAAACGGAAACCAGACGCCAAAATCTTGTCCTGTTGCCTACAGAATCTACATGTGAATGCATAATCTGTTTATTAGAGAATCGGTTTAGGCAACAAGAGTCTTGGTTTGGGTTAAAATAAGTATGTTTGTTAGATAAAATAACTACGCTTGTTACGTAACTGGTGTTAGTTAAGTCTGGAATTTACGTATAAAGCTATAAAATTATATTATTATTATTATTATTATTATTATTAATAAATTATGTATACTACGTCAGTTGCTGCGATCGTCTAATAATGACATGGATGGGTTTACATTGGACTTAGTTGAAAGCCTGGTGCGTCTCATACAGACAGTAAAGGGTGCCTCGGTTTCAGACGCCGAGGGGCAGTGACCAAGCGTCGGAATTTGAGGAGTTGAGAGGGGTTAATTTATTCATATGTCAGTGTCATTTGCATTAAAGTTGCAAGTAAGAAAAAACTGCCAAATATCAAATATCATTGTGTTTGATAATAAAAAGCGCCTTTAAATCAAATGTAATTTATCCAAACAGCAAAAATGAAATGCTTATGAACCACAAGACACACAGACAAAAAGAAACCATTATAAGTTATTTCAGTTTAATTCATTAAACTAACATTGGTTGATAACATATTCAGTCCATCACACAGTTCATTTCATCATTGTAAACTTTATGAATTCAGTTCATCGTTTGAATGTTCTAAGTCCCAAGTTGTTTGAAACGTCCAACAGCCGTTGCTCATTTAAAGGCTGTGAATGACTTGAAAATCAAGTGTTATGGAGTGTCTGTGACTGGAAATACAGTCGT
The DNA here is from genome assembly GCA_916700685.1 of Adelosebastes latens. Lineage (NCBI taxonomy): Eukaryota > Metazoa > Chordata > Actinopteri > Perciformes > Sebastidae > Adelosebastes > Adelosebastes latens. Next base: position 55,965 of record CAKAKR010033244.1, read on the forward strand.
AGTGGTCAAAATGTCAGTCAGTGACCAAAGTCCAAGTGGTTTACAATGCAACCTATTTTATTCAATTGACTAAGTTTATAGTTTAATACATGTTTGCTTATCAGTTGATTTGTTGTTTGTGGTAAATAAATATCACATTCATTAGCCTGTACAGTTATTTTTCTTTAACCCTCCCCTTATACATTTGGTGTGATGGGGTTGAGAATCCAGTCTGTGAAAAGTTGTCTTTTTACAAAACTGTTTTGCTTCAATACTGTCCAAAAAGTGAGTTCTGATGTCAGAAATTTGAGCAGGTGGTGACGTGATTATGGTGTCACTATTGATCATCGTCGCTATCAGTCCTCTACAGACGCTGCTTTGCTACAGAACAGGGAAAAATGTGTGGACTGTCTGTATTAATGTTTGTATATTGCATCCTAACTTTAAATTACTTCCTCTACTTTTGCGTGTCCTTAATTTGTCCAGGGAACGTTTAAAAACCAATTACTGTCAAGATTTAGTAGCTTTAACTTTGGATGATTTGCATTAAAATGTAAATTTAGCTGTTATTGATTTATCCGGGGAAACTTTACGATGCAAAGTAGAACGCACCTACTGTGCTGCACAGCTGGGGGTGACCGGTGTGGACGAGAGTTCACGGGAAAAAACAGGAGGGAAGATAAAAAAGTAGAGAATAAGACTGGAGAGAGAAGCCAAGAGCACGGTGAGAGAGAGTACAGGGAGAGCTACCTCAGGACAGCTAGCAGTTATCTGTGTGTGTGTGTGTGTGTGTGTGTGAGTGTGTGCCAAAACCAAGCCAAGCAGGGATGAAGAATGAGGAGGGCACTGAAGGAGCCAGGTGTTCAAAACATACAGATACACAACCTGGCTCACTCTCTAACAGCTGGGTGAGATCTAAGGTTGGACTTGTTTTGCGTGACAAGACCGCGGGGTTAAAAAGCTCTGCAGATTTTTTTCTCGATTGAGACGACATAAACCAGTCATTGCTAAAGTACACAGGGGGCCCGTTGAGCCATCGTCTGACCCCAAAATATGTCCTGTTTCCATCAAACAAATGTCTCCAACAACTCTCTTTTCAAAAGCAACAGAAAAACTGCCATGAAGTTTTGTTTTCAAGATGGTATTGAACTCTGTATCCACAGAAGCAAGCATTTGACAAGATAATAGTATAATTACAAAATAAACAAGCAACACCAGGGAAAAATTCCTAATTAGTCAGAAGTCATGCAACAGAATGTGCCTGTTTCACTGCTTGCAGCTTGATATGTTTGTCTGGTTGTTTTTTTCTCCGTGGTTTGAGAAAAAGATGGATTAGTTTTGGCTTCGCCGTTTGTCCGACTTCCAATTGTTCTTCAGTCCAGATTGCAGCTATGAGACTGTTCTGTTGACATATTTCATTATGATAAAACTAAACAATAACGTGCGAGAAGCAAGGACTTTCAGTCAGTTGTCAGTTACCTCCAGTAACAAAACGTCATGATAAAGGCTGGCCGATTGTCTCTCGGCACGTTGTTGAGAACTGCTCATCGCTCATTGACTCCGGGGTAGTGAAATAATGTTAGTATATCAAGCGTCCAGCAGCAAAAGTGAACCACAGTCAATGAGCAGCGCTCTGTCCGCTGATTTACTCAAAATGTATTAATATTGAACGTGTCACAGGTCCAAATTCAATAGACGAATCCGCGACTGTTTTGTGTGCTCTGCCATCTAGCGGCGCCACCATTTCTGCTTTGGAAAGACTTAGTGACTCAGCGTCTGCTAAGCGCGGTAACTGGCGACTTTCAGCCGAATATGTCCGTGGTTGCTCATTACGTAAATGGACGGTGTGGATAATAAACACATATGAGTATGTATTTGATATTGATTAAAGTCAAATTGAAGGCTTTTACGAGGACACCTATACATGTTCTGTTCCTGTTTTCAACAGCTGTCGTCACTACGAGCAACCACGACACATCCGTCTGAGAGTAACCAGTTAACACGGTTAGCAGACACTTTGTACGTGTTCTGTTTGCGATGCCGACCGAATGATGTTTACTTTGTGGTCATTAGGTCGCCCCTAGTTAGAGCAACTAATGTTATATTTCACAGTAACGCCACAGACAGTTGATCGGGTTAATTTATTCTGTGGGACCACTGCAGCCCACTAACTTTAGCTAAGCAGTGTTAACTTAGCTGACGTTACTTATTTCACCACGTCAGGCAGCTGAGAACTGATCAGGTTCTTCCTGAACTCTTAGACATCGTCGTCAAAAGTAAAGTTAGATTTAAAATAAAGGTAAAGGTCGAAAATTGTACACTTCTTAGGACAGCTTGCATTCAAACATGTGTGTATTGTAGGGAGACGCCCCCGCAGTAATGGCCATTCGTCTACTTCCAGTATTTCCCTGGATACAGTATTTCTTCAACATTCATTTCAGTAATGGAGTTGGGAGATACACTTGAATGAAGTGAACATTGTCCAGGATGTAGTGCTCTTGAGTCTGTTCTATCTTTCCATAAACTAAGAGTGTGTGTTGTATTTTGTTGTGTTGAAGTGTTTCTCTCATCAGTGTAAATCGTGTGACAGTTTGATTGTTATTTGAAGTAAATTCTCACCTCACCACATTGTAAATCAATACCTGTTGCTAAATCTCAGTCATCTGTCTGTGTGGTTGCCTGGGAGATGTTATGTCTTGGCCACCCGTTACAGCCTTCCTTCTTTATCTCTCATTCTAGCTTATCATCTCATGCTCTGCTCTACCTTCTGTTCTTCATCCTCCCATCCTCTCAGGTATAATCTCAAATAGAGTAAAGAGAGGGAAGCAAGTGTTGGGTTTGGGTAAGGGAAGCATACAGTACCTCCTGATGTAATGTGGCACGCAGCGAGAAGACACTGTACTGTACGCCTCAGGTTACATTTGACTTTGGGGTTTATTGACAGACTGATCACCAAGTTAATTTCTAATAATATATTACTCATTATATTATTATTTTGTGACTCATAAAAGACTAGTGTTTGTTCCGGTGTTTTTCTTGGCTTTCAAATTGAACTGAAAATGTATCATAATTAAATTCAGTGTAAAAAGAAAAACAAAGAAAAGCAGATCAGGAGCAACAAAGCCTCTTAAACATTTCATTTCAGTCTTGGTGGCTTCAGTTCAGACACTAGAATACTTCCAAGTCTTTGAAACGCCAAGTTGTACTGCCGGTTATCCCCTCATGATGTGAATGCAGCATTACCTCGTTCCCTCAGGCACCGTGCGGAGATGCCAGGAGGCACCTAGCCATTTGACAGACTGGGTATTTCATTGCAAAGTTATTTTTACTCCATTGATCAGAGCCTTAAAAGAATATTGTCCTGAGCCAGAACAGCGAGCTCCCAGGCAATCATAGTCAAGCTTAACACCCCCCCCACCCCCACCCCCCGTGTCCCCACGGAGCAAACCGGACAGCTGTGTCAGACCTTTTGACAATCATAACATCTGCCTGTGACCCATTTACTACAACAAGCATAAATACACATAATTCCATGGCTTAGAGTTAAAATAGGTGAGGTCTTTCTTTAGGCCTTAAAGCAATATTTCGTGTCTCTCCCTCTCCCTCCCTCTCTCTCTCTGTAATCCCAGTAACAATGCGTTCTACCAGGGTGTCTTTGATATGGAGATTGACAGAGACAGAGAGAGCAGGGAAAAAGCAGAGGATGTCAACCCAGAGATTTTTTTCCCAAACTCCCGAACAATGCAGGTGGATTTTGGGGAAAGCGTGGGCCAGAGAAAAAGAGCTACCAATAAAAGGGAACCTTTGGTAGGGGTGAAACAGTAAAGACCTTTTATGATGAGGTTATGCTTTTGTTGCAGATGCAGACAAAAGACTTCCAGAGCAGCAGAGATGGAAATCTTTCCCAGCATGCTAACGGCAGGCTAACTCTGTGTTCACATATACAATTTAGTAGGTCTCTGGCCTCTCGTGAAGAACATGATGTATGTACTCTGCTCCGACTGGGCAGTTGTGTTCTGACATACAGCCGCCATACTACACACAAAGAAGCTTGTTCTTGTCCTTGAGTACAGAATAGCTTTTTTATGCCTCCATGCCGGAGACAGCATTGTGTTTTCGGGACATCCATCCGTCCGTCTGACCCATTCTCGTGAATGTGATATCTCAGGAATGCCTTGAAGGAATTTCTTCAATTTGGGCATAAACACCCACTTGGACTCAAAGATGAACTGCTTATATTTTGGTGGTCAAAGGTCAAAGGCTAACTGGCCACTGGCCATAACTCAAGAAATAATATACTAGTTTAACACAAATGTCTATTTGGATAAAATGTATGTAATGATGACATGATGGACAGACATGGATTTAAAATGCAACTTGACTGGTTGATGGAGGCATACATTATATATATATTTAATATATATATATATATATATATATATTTTTTTTTTTGTGACATGTATTGTTGAGACTGTTTTAATACAGCATGGAGCCCAAGCTGGCGAGACTGATTGCAGTCCTTTATCTGCACGATACCCACCTCACAAGTGGAGCAGTGTAATAAACAACTCTGCGGCCGTTTAAACAAGATTTTCCCATGTTTCCCGAATCCCCTGTAGTGCTGCTGGGCACCTTCTCTGTAGCTCAAAGCCAGGTCCCATTCACACAATGAACAGAAGCCTTTCTGTCCCAACTTTTTGAGCACATATGTGTAACAATTTTAGATATTTTAGTTGTTGTCTATAACGTTTTCATGGAGAAGGTGTGGTGGTAATGGTCCAAAATCAAGAAATTGATGACTTCCATGTCACAAAATAGCATGATTTGCTGTTTTATTTGGCAAACTGCAAATGACCACTTCTATAAAATGTATTGTAGGCATGCATAATGTAATGTTTCAAACATCACTGTCATCATTTTCATTAACATCACACCCTACCCGCTACATAAGTGAAATGCCTGAAAGCTTCACACGGTAGTTTTTAAATTTGGCAGCCCCAAACTGCAATTTCCACAAGTCATTTGCGGTGATGTTGTCAGTCTGTGTGTAATGCAGCCATGTTACCATGCACCATGTTAATTGCGTTGCCTTTTGGTTTCAATTTAACCATCATCTTTACAAATACTGGTCTCTGACTTCCTCTCTCCAGCCTGGAAAAGGGAAAGTAGTTTAACTGCAGGAGTTGAAGTGAATTAGTCACACACTCTTCCTCTATTTTCTTTTTTTTTCTTTTACTCAAGTAATAATTTCCTTCTACTCTTTTTCTGTCTGCCATCTTCATTTTATTCTAATCTTTTTGTGTTTCCTTGCTCCAAATACTACTACATAGATAAAGCTGTTTCTTTTCCTATTTTTCCCTCCTCGTTTCTTCTTATATTTTTGGGTGTTTTTATATGTTTTTTGGATAGCCAACAGTAGAGGGAGATGACATCAAGAAGTTCCCTGCACCAGACGCAAATCAGGGACATTGTTGTCCACGGTCAGCGACTTAACCCTATGGAGTTTTCTATCCACAATAGCGCTATGGGGCAATGCTTTACATGCAAAAGCTCATGTATGCGGGATACACATTCCCGCCAACAGTTTCACACTATTCCACTGATCTACAGGTGCTGGTAATGCGGCAAGAAATGCAGCAATGGACCAACAAAGGCAGGGAAGAAGAAGACAGCTAGCAAATAAAATATGGATGTAAACGATGCAGGTTTCAAACTTTTAAGAAAAATTGTTTTTTGCGAATGATTTATGACGGAGAAAACGCTTCAATTTCTCTTACTCTACCACTCCCACTGCCTTGTTGTTTCTGGATGGAATTTCTCGATTCTCATCCAGTTGTTCACTTCCTCATGTGGTATGTTGTGTGTATTGTGTGTGTGTTTAATAGTTAGTGTCTGCATGTGTGTTTCAGGATCCTTGTGTGTGTGTATGGTGTGTGTGTGTCTGACATGTGGTTAGTATGTAGTTATGCATCCCTATGTATGTGCACCAGTGTTTGTGTGTTTGTACGCCTGTGTGTGTCCTTCAGGCAGTATTGGCTGATTTGGACTACTGAGAGTAGACTGGACTTGGATCTGAATCCAAACCCTTTGGCACAACAAACACCGCCACTCTGTGTCGGAACAAACCAGCAAATGATGGTTTTATTACCTGCTCTCTGACACACACATGCATGAACGCACAGACACACATGCACACACACTGCTGTAATTGTTTCATGTGCTGTATGATTATGTGAAAACTGAGATCCCACTTTCTCTTTTCTTGGCATTAGAGGAGAATTCATCCTGGCTGAGACCTTGAAAGACTAAATGTGTAGCTCCTCGAGTGTGGGAACCCCTGGCTAGCAGATGCCTTTTGTTTTCTTTTGTTTTGACCATAGCATATAGTAATCCATTTATTTGTTTTATGTTTAGGCAAAGAAGCACTTTACCGTAATTTGCTTTTAGTTTCAATGACTAGATTGTTAACAATCTCTTGTGCATATGAAATACACCGTGTACCAATCGATTTGGAAAACCCCAGTGACATAATTCAACACAATGTTCCATTGAAGATAAGGTTTGCAAATATTGAGGAGCAGGCGTATGAAAGCCCTGTACTGTCTGATATGTCCATTCACCATACTTGGAACAATAAGAACATATTCAGTATGTTAATACCAGGTCTGAACAGGACCATAGACTTCTATACAATCAGACTTCTTTTTTGCAACCAGTGGAGCTGCCCCCTGCTGGCTATTAGAAATAATGCAAGTTTAAGGCACTTCATCCTTCTGCCACAAATACTCATAGAGCACCAAATGTGGATTATTCTGCCACTGAAAATAGTCCCCAGCAAATGCACTATGTCCTCCTGATTGAGCAACGTTTGTTAAAGGCTACAGAGCCTTGTTTGCTTTCGGAAATTACTATGTTTTTGAAAAAGCAAAACTATATACTGTACTATATTTGTGACCTCCTTTTCCACATAGGAAAGAATGTGCTTAGGGCTGGCAGTCGTTGTTGAACAAGGAAAATGTATTTCTTCATACTTAAAGATCTAGTAGTTTGTACAGATAGTAGTTTTTTGGATTGCAAATGGTGATTTTCTGTTGCTTGTTAATATTCCACAGCCATGAGTGAAATGTAAAATATTTAAAATACTAAATTGAATTTAGTTGGGTAACATAATGATGCATTGTTTGCTCCAGGAATCAATTTTTGTCAGGATGAAAAAAGACTCTCGAAATAGTCTTTTGACTATCATAGTATAATAAAACTGCCCAAGGAAATCAAGCATTTTAATAATGTTAATGATGATAAAACAAATCCAGGCGTAGTTGTTTGGAAACTGATTAACATGTCTCAGGAGGATAGACAACCAGTGCAGAGCTGATCAATTCTGCAGAACGTATGAAGTAAAACCAGTGGACTGTATAATATTGCCCACACGTAGCACTAATCCTGTGTTGTTCCTGTTTCCCCAGCAAACACCACTGGGCTTTTTCTTTCTTTCTTTTTTTTTTTCATCGTCACATCACTCCAGGGGAGATAGCGGGGGCTGGGTATTTAATAGAAAACGACACATCCATGCTATTTTCAATCTCAGTGAAAGAAGAAAAGGCATTCTAGTAAATAATTAAACAGAGACTTGTGTCATGTTATTTTGGATGCGTACGGCGTTGTATTTTTAGCCTGAAACTGCCAAACCCCAAGTGAATGTCATGATGGGATATACTGTACACTAGATATAGCCGGAAGGAACAAGAGTGACTGTGTTTGACATTTCTTCGGCGTGTGTATTTCTCAATTCATGCATGTGAAAGCAATAGATACAGAGTGTGGGATGTCCCGACCATTTTGTTAGTCCTTAAAAAAAACAAAAAAAAAACAACAGATTGTGTTTTAGCATCATGTTTTATTGTCCATATACTAGGTCGTCTGTGCAAGCAGCTTTTTACGACCCATATTTTCCTTTGTTGTTAGGCAGCGACCTCTAGTGGCTGTAATAATTATGTCAGGAGCAAAGGAGGAAGCCAGCTGACGTAGTGTAAAGAGCGACAAAGTATGCGTAGTAATACATTATGTAACAAATGTACATACAGTATGTACTTATTTTAACCCAAACCATGAGTTTGTCCTAGACCTAACCAAGTAGTTCTGTTTCACAATGTTAACCACGTGTTTAAAACTATGACTGTTTCGCAACATTAAATAGAACGGTCCTATACACCGATCAGCCATAACATTAAGACCACTGACAGGTGATGTGAATAACAAGGATTATCTCGTTACAATGGCACCTGGCAGTGGGGGGGATATATTAGACAGCAAGTGAACATTTTCAACTTTGAACTTTGTGTTGGAAGCTAAAAAATGGGCCAGCATAAGGATGTGAGCGACTTTGACGAGGGCCAAATTGTGATGGCTAGACGACTGGGTCAGAGTATCTCCAGAACTGCAGCTCTTGGGGGATGTTCCCGGTCTGCAGTGGTCAGGACCTACCAAAAGTGGTCCAAGGAAGGAAAACCGGTGAACCGGCGACAGGGTCAGACCCGAGGCTCATTGATGCACGTGGGGAGTGAAGGCTGGCCGTGTTGTCTGATCCAATAGAAGAGCTACTGGAGCTCAAACTGCTGAAAAAGTTAATGCTGGTTCCGATAGAAAGGTGTCAGAACATACACAATGCATCTCAGTTTGTTGCGTATGGGGCTGCGTAGCCGCAGACCCTGACTCGTGTCCACCGCCAAAAGCGCCTACAATGGGCACGTGAGCTTCAGAACTGGACCACGGAGCAATGGGAGAAAGTGGCCCGGTCTGATAAATCACGTTTTCTTTTACATCATGTGAATGGCAACGAGTTCGAGGTGTCGACTCGGCCTCCAAATTCTCCAGATCTCAATCCAATCGAGCATCTGTGGGATGTGCTGGACAAACAAGTCCGATCCACGGAGGCCCCACCTCGCAACTTACAGGACTTAAAGGATCTGCTACTGACAGCTTGGTGCCAGATACCACAGCAGACCTTCAGAGGTCTAGTGGAGTCCATGCCTCGACGGGTCAGGACTGTTTTGGCGGCAAAAGGGGGACCTACTCAATATTAGGCAGGTGGTCATAATGTTATGGCTGATCAGTGTATGTCGTTTTGTGAGTCATTGGCAAACAACCTATTCTGTCGTTTAGGTGTGAGGACATGTCGGTCTTAGAGAAAAAGGGACAGAGCTGTTTGTTGCATCTTGGCTCAGCCAAACAAGATTACAATTCTTTTTCTGCAAATAACCTAACATTGATTTTGTATTTCAATTTCTCCCTCCTTGCTTGCAAATATGAGAGATCAAGAGGTTTAGAAAGAGGCTTATCACATTTGTATCTGTAAAGCCAGCCACCATGGCAAGTGCCGTTAATGAAATGTGGGTTTTTTCCAACAACTAATTACATTCTTTTTGGGGCGGCAGCACATTTGTATGGAATGCAAGGCTGGACAGAGTTATCTGTCTGGGCTAAACACACACAAGACTACCAAACACAAATATGCACATGTGCAAACAGAGAGCGGGGCCATTTAACATTCAGAAGACACTAAATGCCAAGGTTACCACATCGATGAACAATTGATTTTGCGCACTCTGCTTGTGAGTCAAACAGGCAAAAAACATATAGCCAACTCCGCCCGATGCACGGACTGATACCTCACACAGTTGAAAAACTTAGACCGAGTTCTCTTTTAAACACAAATCAGCGGTTGAGACGATTCAATGTGGAGTTTCATCTAACTCTGTCCTTGAAATGGGAGAGGGGTGAAATGGGACAGGGAGGATGGGAAAGTGAAAGACTGCAGGACTTCCCCCCCAGGCACAGCAGCCAAACAGCTGAAGAGAAGGGCGCAGAGGACTCCTGAATAAATAGTGTTTGTGCAGGTTTATGGCAGATGCTCTCTATGTGACTCTATTTGGCGATCCCAACCCAGGAATTCTTCTTCAGTTGCTGTAACTCTATCAGTCTCATGTCACAATGTTTATTCATCGCCATACTTCATTGCTCACTCATGTCTTATTTTTTTTAAGATTTTGGTTCCTGTTGTTGTTGTTGTTGTTGTTGCTACTTTTATTCATTATTCAAATTCATCATTCCTTTTTTTTCTTTTTTTTTGGTTGTGTTCTTCCATAGGTTCTCCAATGCCCTCCCCCTCTTGTCCATCATCTGTCATTGACCAATCACATCCACAATCAGCCAATCCACATGGCAACCTGTTGTTAGGTGACGTGGCTGAGCCAGACTCAGAGGAAGGGGAGGAGGAGGAGGAGGAGGAGGAAGAAGAGGAAGAGGAGTATGCAGCCAGATTGTACTTACCTGTAACACATGGTAAAGGGACTTTACTTTGCTTCTTTAGCAACCTTCTTAGAGAATACTTCATTTTTTTAGTAATCCAAACTGGAATTTGACTGATTTATTGGGTTGATATTTCCCTTTTTTGTAACAAAGTGACATTCATTTTGAATTATATTTTTTATTTTCAACATGAATGATGAAAATTCGTTATTGATTGATTGATTGATGGACTATAATCTTTCAACAACTTTATCCCAAAAAAAACCACATCGGTCAAAATCGAGTCATCTGTAAAAGATATTATGGATATTATTATCCATCTGTGTTTGGATTAAACTGTCATGTGTAAGTGAGATCAGAGCTATAGTTTTTTTTGGGAGTATGTGTGTTCACATGCTCTGAATATTCAGATACCTGCTCATATTTTGCCATATTTCTTCTCAACTAGGCAGGTAGCCAAAGAAGTAATTGATGTTGTAAGACAGACAGAATCATTTAGGTAAATTAAATTCATCCCGACTTTCCCTCCACTATTTTCCCTCCCTCAGTTCCTCTGTGACTGTTCTGTCTATTGCAGACTCCACCAAATATGAGCCGTAGCTGTTTTTTCATGTTGCTTATGCTTATGATAAATGTTGAGAGCGCTCATGACACTTGGCAAGCAGCGCAGTATGGAGGTTTGAACTGCCGATGACTTCCAGTGAGCTGCCAATGGTTGTCCTCATGAGAATCAGCAAGCCTTGGTGGGAATCAGACCACTTTCTCCATCTCTGTCACGGTTTCTCCCAGCCATTATTTATTACTTCTTTGCTTTCCAACCTTCCCTTTCTTTCATGTGTGCTTCTGCGTCTTATCACACAAAGCCCCTAAAACTGTATCTACTCTTGGACAGCAACTGACATTAACACAAAAGAGACCAATTAAGTTCAAGGGAGTCCAAGGGAAGGTCAGCAATCTGTGAATTAGGAAAGGTAAATATAATGGTGACTGTTTTTGCTTTCAGTTTGTACAGAAAGTGGGTCTGGAAAAACTTATGAGAGGCATTTTTGAAAAGCGGAACATTTTGAAAGCGAAACATCTGTTAAAAAAAGTGGCATATTTTGGCTGCAGGAGCCATAATCAGGGGTCTATTACAGTCACGCTTGTAAGTAAGCTTGGTTAGTTGTTCTCCAAGTCTTCCTGACATTGTTCTGTTCCTTTTAGTTCTTGTGTATGCACCTACAGTCATTAGGTTATGACTATGATTATTCTACCCACAGCAGAGCACACAGACTAATATGATTGAATGAGTCATCATTTGGACAGGTGTTGAATAAAATTGAAATGTCTTTCCTGAGCTACAGAGGTCAAATACCATGTAACAGGACCTAACTGAATTCAGATTTTTATGCCTCCGCGCCGGCAACAGCTGTGTCCAGAGGTATTATGTTTTTGGGTTGTCCATCCGTCTGTCCGTCCTGTCCATTCTCATGAACGCGACACCTCAGAAACGCCTTGAGGGAATTTCTTCAAATTGGGCACAAACGTCAACTTGGACTCAAGGATGAACTGATTCGATTTTGGAGGTCAGAAGTCAAGGTCACTTTTTACCTCAGAAAACCCGTTTTTGGCCATAACTAAAAGCCAAAAAAATAGACAGGATAAAATTATGTAGTGGTGACATTTTGGACAGACATGGATGTAAAACTGCAACTTGGCTGGTTGGCGGAGGCATACAACCACAAGGCGGGAAATTCTTGTTGTTTCATGGAAAATGTTATAAATTTCATTGATTAATATTTAGCAGCATGGCGGTAGGCGTGGTTTCGAGGTTTGCAATACTGACTTAAAATTCAGCCACAGTTTAAACTTGGTCTTCATCTGATGGGGTCTTTTCTTCTCGTGGGTCTTCATACGATAAACACATTGTTTTGAATTGTTTGTGTTTTAGTGGTTGTAGATCTGGTTTGAGTTGGTAGTATGATGTTAAGTGGATCACGATGGGAACAAGGTCGGGTCACGTAAAGAAAGAAGTGCTGGAGGGATATTGTGTTAAGGCTCCACTGTGTTAGACTAGTAGAAATCCTACAGAAAGTCTCACAGGCATGACTCAGTTGAGATTTGAGCTAGATCAATATTTTGGGGTGATATGTGGAATTAATTAAACCTTAATACAGCAGTCAAATCAAGCTACTTAGTTTGGGTCAGTAACTCTTCTACAATTCTAAATTAGTGCAATGTGCAGACCATATTTTTCACTTTCATTGCAGCGGTGGATACACCAAGGTTAGACAGCTGCCAATTTTGATCACAGCCCAACCATGAGAGCTCATTTCATCAGGCCTGCTCCTGGTAGCCCTCCACATGGCAAATGTTAGGCTGGAGAAGTTGAGGATGAAACCCTAGTCTGGCTGTTTGAACCACCGGGACCACATGGGGCTGAGTTTGATTCAAATCAGAGTGCTGATCTGAGACCTGTATGCCTGTGGTGGTTGACAAGCACCAGATGCAGAGTCATGTTGGCTGGCCAATGACCCTGGATCAGTCTTCTTATAGTCAGGAGTTTGATAGCAAACAGACTTTGATGGTTTGAAGAAAGGAACGAAGACAACCACAATTAGAGTCAGACTACATCAGGAGAGGGGGCATGAAAGAGAGAAATAGAGAGGGAGGAGATTTTGAAGGAAGGCGAGTGAGAAACAGAAAGACAGCTGCGTGGAGTGATGGAAATAGAGAGACATACAGACGTCTCCTCATATATACATTGCCCTCTTAACATAATCAGAAACAGCTCTGAAATAGGGTCCTGAATTGGCTAAAAGGTTGTGCATGTGTGGGTGTTTGTGGATATGTGTGTGGTCCTCTTTTCCCAAAGCAGTCCCAGCCTGACCTAACCAACCAATGTTCAGCCAAACATCTAAAATATCACTCTCACCACTTCCTGCACTCTTTAGACATGCTTTTTTTTTCTTTATTTGCTCATATCACTCTGTATCCTTCCCTCCAGTTCTCTATTCTTTGCACCAGTGATTTTGCGGGAAGTCAAGCACTGAAGCAAAGTAAACGAGAAGCCTTTAGCATATATTTTCTTGCACATAAAGACGACGTACACACAAATGCAGAAACCAATGTTTTTTTTTTAAACTCCTTATTTACAGGAGGATGAAGCTGAGCAGGGGAAAAAAACAGTGTGAGAAAGAGAGAGAGAGAGAGAGAGAGAGAGAGAGAGAGAGAGAGAGAGAGAGAGAGAGAGAGAGAGAGAGAAGCCAGGCTCTTCTTTCTCTTTCTTCCCTCACAACACATATTTTTATTGGCTGTTTACTGGGACAACCAAGTGCTGTGTGAAGCATCAGAGACAGTAGGAAATAGTACAATTTTCAGTCCATAAAGGCAGTTCCTGAAAGTCTTCCTCGATGTACTATGTGGAAAATGGGTTTCAGAGTAGAACATATTCCACAGCAGGCCCATGCAAACTATTGTGACAGTGATGTACAGGCTACATTTATGGTTGATAGAGGAAATTGTGCTGAAATATCAGGTTTTAAGAAAACACCCTGACCCCATGGGCTCTATTTTTCAGGACAACGGATAGAAAATGTTGTAGCCTGGCAAGGATGCATTACAGTAACGTTGTAACACGTGGTTAACACAGTAAAACGGTCGCAGCTAATGTTGTAACACGTGGTTAACGTTGTGAAACAGTCATGGCTAGCATTGTAACACGGGGTTAATGTTGTGAAACGGTCGCGGCTAACGTTGTAACATGTGGTTAACGTTGTGAAAGGGTCATGGTTAACGTTGTAACACACTGTTAACATTGTAACACATAGTTAATGTGAAACGGTTGTGGCTAATGTTGTAAAACGTGGTTAACGTTGTGAAACAGTCATGCTTAACATTGTAACATGTGGTTAACATTGTGAAACGGTCATGGCTAGCGTTGTAACAAGTGGTTAACGTTATGAAACGGTCGTGGCTAACGTTGTAACATGTGGTTAACATTGTGAAACGGTGGCGGCTAACATTGTAACACATGTTTAACGTTGTGAAACGTAGTGGTATGTGTACGTATGTAGTAACTTTAATATACAGCTTCACAAATTTAATATACAGCATCCTAAATATTATTTTATTGTCAGATGATATTGAAACTCCTTTCAGTATATGAAGTGTACAAAGTTATTTTAGAAAACGGCTACATCTAAAAACATCTGTTGACTATTTGTTTTTTAATTCCATATTTAAAAGTGTTGCATTAATCATATGTGCACAACAATCCCACTACTATATACAAATAAGGTCAATTACCGATTCCGGTAGCGTGTCAGAATATTTGAAAAATGTATGAAAGTACCCACTGTGCGATCGCTGTGTAAACATTTGTGTTGTAAAAACTAAAAACTGCCGATGTAATGTATACAGTATTCCTGCTGCTGATGGCTAGTTCTATTTAAATGAGAAAAAAACTTTACACTCTTACAACAAATGTGAGTGTGATTTTTATAGGCTTATCAAAGTGATAGCAGGCGTATTTAGAGAGGTGTGAGTGCGCCTCAGCCAGCCACTTTTGGCTTGGTGGTCTGAGCAACACAGCTTGGATGCCCGGTTACCTGATGTCATTGTCTTAACGACAGCATTTTATTTGGTGTAATGCCGTAACTGCAGCTCGAGCCACTTTAGCCACTATCTGCACGTCCCTGGTTGCTAGTTTCTGTAATTACCATAAAGCTTAAATGTCAACCGTGCAAAATACACCATTGCTTTACTTAAATCCTCAAATAGTGTCCTTTATTTACCTTAACTACACAAAGAAAAAGAACCACAGGTGTTTCACATTAAAAGCCTCCCAGCAGCTCAAAGGACATGATCTAATCCCTTTCCTGGTAGGGCTTTAATGTGAGACCTGGGGAAACAGGAAGCTTCATTGGTGGTAAATTAACGACAATCAGGGATAAAAAAAATGGCAAAGTAGAAGTGATTGAAAATAATTAGTGGATGAAAACAGCATTTATGTTAAAAATAGAAACAACTGGGTATCACGACTCTGTTGTTGTAGAAATGTAAATTATGTTGAATTTATCATATGAGCAAACTGAGCCATTATTTTAATGCCAACTTTCATTTGGGAATTTACAGTACTGATACATATGTGCAGCCAAAAGTGGATGCAAATTAATTTCTCAGGAAATCAAGAAACCATGTACCGTATGTTGTTTTCCCTGTAAAGTTGTACCAGTACATCTGCTTATTGTTTTTCAAATTAAAGCTGCAGGTTTGCATCCTTATACATGGAAATATCCCCAGCAAAGTAAATGAATTCACTTTAAATATGGATATCATCTGCATTTTATGAGTAAATTATAATTAAACCAATCTAGCATTGTTGTACGACACATTTTAAGTGAAGTCCTTTGGAATGTAATTGATTTATGCATTTATGTATTCAACATATATGTGGAAGTTGATGTTTTATGATACAAAACAAACCGGAGCTCATAGATTTACCCTTGTATTTACCACTAAAGTAACTGAGAACATATGGTTGCTCGCAGTGTTAGAACTGACACATCCCTTTGACAGTGTAAAAGAAAGATATGCAGATGAAGCTGTTTGAATTAAGCAGACTTTAAGAGCATAGTATGACAGTGTTGTATCTATCTATGGATGTCTGGAGAGTGAGCTGGGGTGTTTTTCTCACTCTCTGTCATGCACACACTTACACAGCTTTCTTTTTCTTTGTTTCCGAGAGCCGGCTGAACAGTGAGCCTTATCTTTTTTTTTTCCTTCCTCAAAGTGTAACACAGGGTGGGACACAGACACTGTATTATTTTATTCACAGTGCTGCCTCAGGCTAAGGCTTCCTCTCCTTGTATTCAACAGCACCGCTGTGTTGGACTGAGGGACAAAAACTGTATTTGCTTTGGCAGAAAAAATTCCAACATGGATCATAAAGAAACCTGTGAAATGATTGTTGATCACTGAAGCTCATAGACAACCAGAGAAAGAGTTTCCAGTCTCAATTTATTTTCAACCCATTCTTGTAATGCATTTCAGTATTTGTCCGATTAGTTATCTACCACAAAATCATAGATGGACAATAGACTCTTTCTGGATCAAAAATTATGATACAAAACTAGTCTTTCATCATCTACAATGCAATACCAGTAAGGTTGAGGTTGCCACAGGACTTCTATTCTGATTTACTGTGGCCTATTATAATTAACATTTAGTTGCCATTTGCAAGTATAACTTATCTGATCTCCGGTATGTACTTATCCATATGTTGGGTATTAATCTGTCAAGACAGGTCGTGGTCTCAAGACCATTTTTTGAAGGTTTCGTCTCGGAAGGTTTCGGAATTTACTCTGACTTGTCTCGGTCTCAGACAAAGAGGACTTTGGATTTTTATTTCAGATTGGTTAAGACCACAGCTGTGATGATATCACTAAACTGCCCGTGCATTGTCCGATTTATTTGTTAACATTATTACTGGGTTTGCTCATAGAAAACAAAAGAAAATTGACAGACATAAAATTCACCTCTGCAATGCCTTTTGATTATTTTATCAAGTTATTTTTCATGGTACACTTATACATTAATACATACACAGCATATATGGCAATACAAGAGGTGAACAAAGAGGAATCTTCATTTGCTTTCTGTGGGTGTTTTTATCGGAATGTGGACCTTTCAGATCAATTTGAGGAGTGCCTCTGGTTTACATATTCAACATTTTATCATATGTGTGTCATGCAATGTGGCCTTCGCGCTGGTCTGGTCTTGGTCTTGACTTGGTCACAGTTTAGGTGGTCTTGACTACAACACAGGTATTGATAACTTAAACTTTCAAAGGCATTGAGTGTCACTTTAAGAAGGCTTCTTTACGCAACACATTCTCACTCCCAACTCGTCTAATACCATCGCTTGGTGAGCGCCCCTCGGCATCAGAGACCGAGGCACGGGGTACCCAACACAACCACTTAGTTAGGTGACTCATTTGACTCACAGAGCTGACGATACCGACGAGTCACGAGACTAAAGACTGACGTGACAAAATAAGTCAACATTACGTTTAGTTTCACACGGGACACAAACGCCGGTCTCCTGGTTGAAAGTCTTGTGTTTGTTTGACCCATCCACCACCCCCCTCCCAACCGCCCTGAACAGACTCTCACGCTATTAATACTACGTCACTGCTCCGACCGCGTCGAATAATGCTTTCATTGGGGTTAGATGAAAGCCTGACGAGTTGAGAGTGAGAACGGGTTGCTTTACAATGTGGAGAAGCCTGACAAACAATAATTAGCAAATATGAAATCAAAAGTCTCCATTCAAAGACAAGATATTAATTATAATGCAATTTCTGATCTGATCAAAATGTCACATTAGATTTGGTTCAGCTTAACATTTACTATAGATAAACAATATTTGATTGATTGATTCAGTCTATAATAAATACAGTAATATATATAGTATATATATATATATATATATATACTGTATATATTATAAGTAATCAGACAACTTGTGCCAGATCTCTTTCCAATAAAATGACAGTGTTAGCTCCGTAAACTGTTTTAACCCAGCAGTGGCATTTGTTTTAAAGCAAGTGAACAAAGGCGGTGTAATAGCTCGCCACTCCTCATCTCTCCCTGAGAGTGAAAAGACGCCAAAAGCCTTCCAGCATCCAGCCTTTAGATGCCTCAGAGACGCCAAGGCTATCAGCTCCAAGCGGAAAAAGCAACAAAAAACAGACAAGTTTCTTTGCAAACGGGGATGACGCCAAGGCTTATTGACAGCGTCTATACTGAAAGCAAAAGGGAGGTCAGACCGAGGCGGAGAGAGAAACACGAATAACACTTAGTGCTTTTTACTTTGGGACCAAGTAGGCAATTCTCCTCAACACCAGAACTAATCAATGAACCATTGAATGAAAGAGAGGAAGGAGAGAGAGTGAGGGAGAGAGGGAGAGAGAAAGAAAAACATATTTCTCCTCAGCACCAGACCTAATCAATGATGGCGATGGGAGGAAAGGATGGAGAGAAGGAAGGAAGGAAGAAAGAAAGAAAGGACCCTTCTTGACATGAGAAAGAATCGATGGATATAGAGGCAGAGAGCGGGGTCAAACTGCTGAAAAGATATTTGAAAGAAAATTGTGAGAGAAGAGAGAACAAGAAGAGAGTCAATCATTGATCAGGCTAATGAACCCCAGGCAAGTGGCTGGTGGCTGGTATTTAAGCCTCAAACACACACACATGGAAAAAGGGCACCAACACACAGCTCACGTCTGAGGCTGATTGCAGAATGGAGTCACTTAAGTAAATCAAAATGTTGTAGCAGACTCCATACACGGAGACAGAGAGACGGAGAGAG